>CAJPDP010801309.1:0-10587 GCA_905336975.1 Bombina variegata variegata
GTCAGTAGTGACTAATCCAGCTTCCTCCAATCACAGCATGGCCTCAGGCAATGACTACCCTGGGGGTAAAGCTGTCATTGGAGGAAGCAGGATTTTTTTTAACAAAACGGCTGCTTTGTAAACTTTGATGAATGAAAGTCCCCCTGTTTTTAATAGTATTTTTAAAAAACGGGCTTTCATTCATTAAAGTTTACCTTCACTTTAATGGGAGTGATTGCTCTCTTTCTAACTTCAGAATAAAAAAAAAAAAACAGAGGTTTTATGCAAATCGCTTTATAGTACCAAAGAAGGAGGGCACTTTTAGGTCTGTTTTGGATCTCAAAATATTGAAAAGATTCATTAAAAAAAAGAAAAGAAAATGTGTCCTAGTGCCAATGCTAATTAAACCACCTGCCTTCCGAATACAGACTCCCTAACCTTGTCTGTGAAAAGTTACTACTTAATTGTTATGTGAGTAAAGCGCCACAAATAAAGGCTAAGGTGTTAAGATTATAGAATATAGTTTAATAACAACAATTATTAAAAAAATAATTAATCAAGAACAAAAATTAAAAAATAGGATTATAATGTAGCCCGTATATAAATATTTATGTAGAAGTCTCATTTCTAAATGCAGTACACGCTAATAAATACCAGAATAACAGTGTAAACAAAGATATAACAGAAGTACAAAAATGAAAACAAAATCAGTGTTAAAGGAAGTCCCAAAAGGTGAAAGCAAGTTCCAAATTCCACCTTGAATTTATCCAAAATTGGCCAATTTTATCCTATAGCAATAAGATCCAAGTGTAAATAGTCTAAAAAAGTGATAAAAATAATCCAGTGAACCTAAACTAAAAAACTAATTTGCATATTGTATACAAGTGAGGGCTATCCTTGGCACCCCAGATGTTTTGGAACTACTTTTTCCATGATGCTTAAAGTGAAAGTAAATTTTCGTCCAAAACATCAATTCCATTGAGCCATATTTTCACCCTTTATGTAGTCGCTAAGTTGTTTTTAAAAGATCCATAGTTATTTTTTTATATTTATTATTTTTATGACCTACCGTACTAACTGATCCTCCGCCCAACCGCTCATTTCCTGGTTTGTCTTTTTTTTTTCCATGTAAGAGCGGTCCAACCCACTCTTACGTGGCATCCATGCGCGCTCCTTTTAAAGCACCCTGTATTGCGCATGCCTTAAAATACGATCTCTGCTGTGTTACATAGTATCGTAGCAGAGATCGTATGATCTTTTCCTGTGCCGTCAATGCGCATGTGTGTCTCATGAACGAGCATTTAATCAGGCAGGAGATTCAATGAGACACGCATGCGTAGTTTAAGTTGGGGGCGGGTAGTTACTTTGTTGGGACGCCACTGGGGGACCATTGAGGATCTGTAAGACTATTTTCATCACATACAAATAACAATTTTTTTTTATTATCCAGGTGGACTGACATAGCGGATTGCGAGGTAGAATTATAACAAAAATAATAAAAATACGTCAAAACTGCTAAAAATTATGAATTATAGTCCAGCGAATTTTGCATGTACTTTGCTTTGGGGCTTTGAAGTGCATGTAAGTTTACTTTTCCTTTAACTAGACTGCAGAGTTCCTAAGCACTAAATGTACTTCCAAAGCATATAGGGTGCCAAGGTTAGCCATCACTGGTGTATACTGTAAAGTAAATGTAGCAATAGCCTACTATCAAAATTCAGCTTACCGAATCAACAAAATGGTAAACAACAAAGACCCCAAACAGCTGCTTTTCTTTCAACGTGTTTCAGCTCTGTCTTGAGAAAGGCGACAGAATAGCAGCTGTTTGGAGTCTTCATTGTGTACCATTTTGTTGATTCAGTAAGATGAATTTTAATAGCAGACTACCGCTATATTAATTTACAGTGTACACTATACAAATGTGTTATTTATTTTAAGTTTACTGTAATATTTACACTTGATTATTTAGGACATGCGTATCACTTTTTTAGATGATTTACCCTTGGATCTTATTGCTTTAGGATAATATTGGCAATTTTGGATAAATTCAAGGTGGATTTGGGACTTGCTTTCACCTATTGGGACTAACTTAAACACATTTTATTTTCATTTTTGTATTTTTATTATTTTTGTTTACACTGTTATGCTGGCATTTATTATTGTGTACCTGCATTTAGAAATGGTGCCACTACATATTATATTTATATATGCGCAAATATGGTCTATATTTTTAATCCTATTTTTTAATTTTTATTCTTGATTGGTTATTATTTTAGTACTTTGTTAATAAACTATATTCTATAACCCAAAACACAGCCTATATTTGTGGCACTTTCCTCCCTTAACAATTCTGTTTTGAACAGATTCTTGAAAGTTTCTACTTTTTAAGATACAATACAAAAAACAATCCACACTTCCTTTAGTGCAAGAGGGTCAGTTTATGTCTACCATAGACTTAAAAATGCTTATATACATATCCTTATTCACAGGGATACTGTTAAGTTTCTGAGATTTGCTTTTCTAGACTAGCTTTATCAGACTTAAGTTGCACCAGGCCTGCACCCTTCTGCAGCTGAATCCTCTACCTTCCATTGCTTGGTGCATGGAAGTTGTGGTTCTCTTTGGGGCTGCCTCAGATGCAGTATCATTTGCCAGATTTTATCTTTGGTCTATCCAATTACAGATGTTAAATCAATGGAATAGGCGCCACAAGGATTTGTCTCAGAGGATCCTGTTAGATCGCAGGACAAGACCGTCTCTTTTTGGCAGTTTCACCATTCCTTGTTTCAGGGGGCCTCCTTTCTTCAGCCACTGTGGATAGTTATTTCTACAGATGTTAGACTGATAGGTTGGTATGTAGTCTGAGGGTCTTAAAGTGTGCAGGGAGTATAGTTTCTTCAGGAGGCGAGGTTACCCATAAATATGTTTGAACCATGTGTAATCTTCAATGCTTTCTACAGTTGACCCGACCTAAGACAGGAATCTTTTCTACAATTCCAGTCAGACACA
This sequence comes from Bombina variegata variegata, assembly GCA_905336975.1. Taxonomy (NCBI): domain Eukaryota; kingdom Metazoa; phylum Chordata; class Amphibia; order Anura; family Bombinatoridae; genus Bombina; species Bombina variegata. Next base: position 2,989 of record CAJPDP010801309.1, read on the forward strand.
GATGTCACAGCAGTGGCCTATATCAATAATCAGCGAGGAACTTGCAGTTCCTTAGCATTATTGATAGTGTTCCGCATCATCAGCTGGGCAGAATGCCATTTTTGCATGATTTCTACTATCCACATTCTGGGAGTGAACAGTTGTGAAGCAGACTTAGTCAGTTTCTTCACCCAGGGGAATGGTCTCTGAATCAGAAAGTTTTCAACCATATTGTGAGACATTGGGGTCTGCTAGAGATAGATCTCATGTGCACTCACTTGAATAACAAACTACCTCATTATTTTTCAAGGTCTTGGAACCCTTGTGCAAGTCTAATCAATGCCCTAGTGCAGGGCTTGACAAACCCAGAAGCTAGATTGCCACTTGCTCCTAGAATTTTACCCCTGGCTCCTAATGTTTTGGGTTATTCTCCATATATCTATATACAAATACTACTGCCTGGCACCCATATTCTTTGTGGCTCCTAAATTTTAAACAGATTTGTCGCCCCCTTCCCTAGTGGTTCCCTGGTCATTGAATCTAATTTATATCTTTCCTGAGATACTGATTTACATAGTTCCTGAAAGGTCAGATTTAGTCTTTTTCTGTCTTGTTTCATAAGAGATTCCTTTTTTTCAGACCTTTGTTCAGATTCTGGTCTGAATTAAACCAGTTATTCATCTGGGTTCTCATTCTTGTGATCTTAATCTGGTGTTGAGGGTTCTTCAAACTCCTTCTTTTGAGTCAAAGCATGGATTTGACCATCAGCTTTTATCCTGGAAGGTCCTTTTTGCTTCTAGTTATTTATTTAGGTAGAAGGGTATAACAGCTTTATGCTTTTTCATGCAAACCTCCTTTTCTGTTTTTTTTTTTTTTTTTTTTTAATCCGGATAAGGCTGTTGAAACCACCTACTTTCAGACTTTCTTCTCTTTATGTTAATGTTTTTCTTCCTCACTAAGGTCAGAAAGCTATAGCTGGGACTTTTGCTGCTTGGGTTTAAGCCTCAATTTGTAAGACTTATTTGGTTGTGGGGAATATTCCCTTTGAGCCCTTTACTGCTCATTCTAGAGCAGTTGTCACTTCTTTTAACTTTCATAATGTGACTTCTATTGATCAAATTTGTTATGTAGCTACTTGGTCTGTTTTTCGACACTTTTTTCGAAGTTTTATCACTTTGATGTGTATGGTTTATTGAGTAGGAAAGTTCTGCTGGCTGTAGTGCCTGATTAGTAACTTCCTACCTTTACTGTTTGTCCTTTCCCCTATTTAAAGGGCCAGTGTCCAATCAAGGTTTAGTTAAAATACAAAGTTAAAAAAACTCTCTGCTCCGCTGCTTAAAGTTAGGTATACAAAGTATCAATTAAGTTACAAGAAAATATGCTACGAGTAGTACATAAATTGGATACTGCGGAGAAAGTCAGTCCTGCACATTTTCCAATACTGAGGTACTTAAAGACATATAGCATAAATTTGCTAGAAAAATTCATCATAGGGATAAACACTGAATAGTGTCAAAATGTAATAACTGTAAAATAAAATGACATGAGCAAATTTTGCCCCCATCAAAGTACCGCACACTTGGAGAAAGAATTCATTATCAAATTAAAAAAAAATGTGTTTAAGCAGGATTTTAATAACTTCACAGAGAAGCAACCTAAATTCCTCAGAGATCTGAGTTTTTATCAAAAAACTATCTTACTGCCTGTATACCTAAAGAGTGCTGTATGCATGATTACAGGGAAGCAGCATCCACCACTATCCACTTGTAACAAATCTTCCATTCAATGTTAAGCAAAATACATAAGTGAGTGGAATCTTTTAAATAACTATTCAAGTTCTGAACGGTTGAATCCTTGAAATTATAGTAGGCCAGGTGGCACTGTCAAACTCTTATGAGTTTTAATCTACCATTAAAATTTAATTTTTATTAACATTGGTAACGACTTTTGCTGCTGTGCTTTTTTTTTTTTTTTTTACTGAAATGAAGAGACCACGCAAAGATTTGGTGGTTAAGACCAAACATTGTCGAATTTTTTAAGTAACAGTTTAACTAAATGACTGATTTTTTACATAGTTATCTTCGGGAGGTGGTGACCACTGGAGTGCCTAAAACAAAAGAAACCTAAACAGGAGACAGGACGGGCCAATGATGCTCTGGGTAGAGCCTTATGAGACTCCACCCCAACAAGGAGCTACAGATGCCTGAGGGGCTGTCAAGCCAGCAGGTTTTCAGGGTGTGGCTGACCTAGGGACATGACCACATCCATTAGCTTGACCTTCAGCCTTGACCTCTGACCACAAGAGAGAATCCCCTTATTAACATAAGAGGGAGGGGACTCTTGCCACCACTAAAGACTAAACTAAATTTGGGCTGACAAAGTATATTTAGTATTGGCTAGATAAAAGCCCAAACCCTCATCAGACAAATGTACCCGATCAGGGAGGTAAAAATGCCGCTTGTCAAAAGACAAATAATCATTGGGAACTACAAAGCCACCCACAACCATGTCCGCTTTAAACAGCCCAATCTCACACCAGGAAAAACAGCACAAATCCATCGTACATCAGACTTCATCACATTGATTATTTCCAACTCAGGGAGAAAAACCAGATTGTTATCCCCCAAATGCAACAGATTAATATTGAGCTTTCCCCAACAATGATGAGCATCCTGCGATACTATAGGAAGCTCAGGCTATTTCATGCCCCTGCTCCCAAGCCACCACAAGGAAACTAGGGACGAAGGAAAACCAAGTTGCGATCCATTGGGAAGGGAGTGCCCTACAATCCACACTTTAGTGGGGCATCCGGATGAGCCTACAAACAAATGCACCAGCTGTCAGACTAAACACAATAAAAAAGGAAACCGAACAATTCAAACCATGAAAACCAACATGCACAAAACATTAACTCTGTTTAACAGAAGGACAAACATATAACTTATAACAATGCAATCTCCATCTACCTAATCTCTGGATATATTCCGCTGGCCAACCGAACGCAGCTGCCCTTTTTCCCGATCCAATCCTGAAGGAATGGGAAGGAATTTTGTTGGGATCTAAACCTGCACTTTACCAATACTTAACTGAACCAGCAGGTCTAACTGCCACATTAGCTATGGTCACAGACAAAGGAAAAACCTCATAATCCATCTGTGCTGGGAGTGACAGCTAGGTACCTCTAACCCCTTGTTAATCCTTAGACCTCGGCATGAACAACAAGAGTGCCTTATCCAAAAAGCAGCTGTGCTCCATCTGAACTCCAGAGCCCAAGACAGACCACTGCACTGCAATAGGTTCCCAAGCATCTTTCTTCTTTAGGCCCAACTTCCTACAACCTATCAATGCCTGAGGAGCCAAAAAAGAATTACCGAAATCCTGATGTAAACAAATGCAAGCCCTGGCTGAAAACAAAGGCTCATGCCACCCCAGCGCCCCATTAAACTCATTCAGAAACCATTACCACACTAATTGATCCGCCAGCATCTCAACAGAAACCCTGATTTTGTGACATCCATCGCTGCCGCCCATGATTTGGCCCTCCAGGCGACTTTTAAGGACCATGCCCATAGGGATAACCAAGCAAGCGAAATTTAGCAGACCTAACAAGGACTGCACCTCTTTTAAAGACAAATAATGCACTGCAGCAGCCATATCAACCACTTCACCAAGCAAAGCAGCTGCAGTATTTAAAATGCTGGTGCACTGAGAATGTCAAGCTATGCTTCATATGTACGTGCAGAAAGAAAATATTAATACTAAAACTGTGAACTTTTACTAGAAGCATTTTTCCCAGTACATGTATATTACAAATCGGCTTCCATTCAAATATGTAATTCACCTATGTGCATTTAAATTTTGACAGGAATATCCCTTTAAGGCAAGTGGTTCAAGGGTATGATTAGTGTTTTTAATTATCTAATGATTGATATTTTGAGGTTGGGTTAAGTGTTAAAGAGTTAGGGGGAACTCCATTGGGGAAGGGATCACATAGAGAAATTTATATTTAAAAATTGAAGGATTTGACATAAATGGGATATATAATTCTACATTGCAAACAACATGTAGCTAAAGTACAGTTAGCTTTAATGCAGGTTTATTGTGATGATGGAATTAGGTTCAAAAGAGTTATTTCTATTGAGTATTGTAGAAATAAGATTTAAGGATGTTTTATTGCAATAGGAGGTGGGAACGGATCTCACTTCGGGATAGTAATAATTAGTTTTAATTATGGTGGAGAGTTAGTTATGGTAATGGAATTTTTATGGTTAAGGTTATTGGGAGGCAACACTGACACTTACATACAAATTTATGTACCAATGTTAACATTATTCGTGAACTGATACAAAAATATTACATTTTCTGTCAAATTACATTCACATTATCTTTTTGTAACATATAGTTTTCATTTACTTTCCAAATGATCTATAGGTTAAAAGGGTAATCAATTTTCAATGCATTGGATAAAGTAAACCAGTAGTTAAAACCCGTCACAGCAAAACAGGGTGTTCAGCAAACCTCAAAATAGCTCTATCTACGTACATTTAAAATAATATTGCAAATCACCATGGAGTTATGTTGTGACTGTAAAGAACATGTAAAGTGGATCCCATTCCAGTCTATCAGAATTCTGAGTGGAAACACTGTTTTTGTTTTTTTTGTTCTTGCCTAATTTACTAAGGTTTTAAAATCCATTATAAGAGCCTTGGTTTCATTTAGTAAATGATATAACAAAATCTATTGAAACACAAGAAAAACTAGAATTTTTGCATACATTTTCACAGACAGAAATAGATTGGGATAGAGGGTTAAGGAACATAAATAACAATCGCAGGAAGGGGGGGCACTACACTACAGAAAAAATAATATATAATAAAAAAAATATATAAAATTGAACAGCTTCCAGAACCAAAGATGGCCACCATTAGTGGGAGGAGGGAGGGTTAGAGAACTGTTTGTGAGGGTTAGAGAGCTGTCTGGGAGGGATCAGGAAGGTGGGAGGGTTGATCACTACACTGCAGAAAAATAATTTTAAAAAAGCTCTAAACTGCATATTGGCAGACTGTCAGCAAGGGCCTAAGATGGTGGGGGAAAGAGAGCTGTTTGGGAGGGATCAGGGAGGTGGGAGGTTAATACCTACATTACTATACTATTTCCCTTATCAGCTAACTAATTAACCCCTTCACTGCTGGAAATTTTAAAATCGTGGTGTGCAGCTGCAATTAGTGACCTTCTAATTACCAAAAAAAATGGCAAAACCATGCATGTCTGCTATTTCCAAACAAAGGGGCTCTCAGAGAAGCGTTTACAATACTTTGTGTCATGATTGCATAAGCGGTATGTAAACAATTTCAGTGAGAAACCCAAAGATTTATTTTATATGATTGCTTCTATGGCTGTATCTCTTTGGTAGAATACAAAAGTGCATAGGGATTATCTGCTGGAGCATGCCTAGAAGCTGTGAACTCAGTTGAAATACAATGCCTGTGTCTAAACACTGATAAGGGAGGGTGGAGTTGGCTGCTCCAGGCAGCTTAGCTTTATAATTAATTTTGCTTATTTTTAAAAATGATTTTAAAATACTTGTCAGCAATTTTTAAACAATTTTTTTATGCAAACTATTTTTAATTAATTAGCCCTTTTGGGATATGCACAGATCTCAACCTGTTTTATGTCCCTTTTACTTTATGAGTTAGTTAGAGCATGTATTTTTAAACAGTGTTGCAATTTACTTCTATTATCTGATCTGCTCAGCTCTCTTTGTAACCTTTATTGAAAAGCATACCTAGGTAAGCTCAGAACTGGGAGCTAGCTGCTGATTGGTGGCTGCACATATTCCCCCCTTATCATTGGCTTACCAATGTGTTCAGCTTCTCCCAGCAGTGCATTGCTCCTCCTTGAACAAAGGATACCAAGATAATTAAGTAAAATTGATCATAGAAATAAATGGAAAGTTGTTTTAAAAATGTATGCTCAATCTGAATCATGAGTCATAATTCATTTGTGTTTAATAAAAAGGTATAGCTCAAATTTATAACTATATAATAAAAAAAACAAGGGTTATGAAATGGAAATACAAAAAATATTATTTTGAGATTAAAAATAGTTTCCAATTTACTTTAGTTATCAAATTTGCTTTGTTTCCATGGTATTTTTTGTGGAAGAGATACCTAGGTAGCTGTCTAGAGCACTACATGACAGGGAATAGTGCTTCCATCTAATGCTCTTGCATATGGAAACTGTTTCCATATAGTCGTCCTGAAATGGGACGGCTCCTAAGCATACATCCCTGCTTTTCAACAAAAGATATCAAACGAACAGAAAAAAATAATAAAAATAAATTAGAAAGTTGTTTGAAATCACATGCTCTATCTGAATGGTCAAAAGAAAAAGAAAATTGAGTTTCATATCCCTTTAAGTCTCCTGTAGTACATCAGTCCCTGATACTATCTCTGAAATACTTTCTAAGAATAGTTTAAGCCCAATATCCTTTATAATACTGCTCAAGAATTTAAAAGGATGTTTCTTTTGCATGCTTCAAATTTAGAGCTTTGGGAAACTATTCCTAAAGTGGATGAGGCTATTTCTACTTTGGTATCCATACTTAAGTATTATACCTCCTTTTAAAGTCCATATGGATTGGAAATTTGAATATTTTCATAGACCCTTTTCAGCAAGCAGGTTTTTTTAGACCAGCAATTATTTTTGCTTTCATTGCTGCAGCCTCTACCCTTTGGCTACAGCCTCTACCCTTTGGTGTGAGTTTTTTTTGTTTTTGTTTTTTATCAGCACTCTGAGGAGTTTTCTAATTAATGAAAAGTCTTAGACAGTTAATGCTTTCATTTGTGATACTGTTGTTGATCTTGTAATGATCAATGCTAAAAATACGGCACTAGCAGTTTTGTCTAGGAGGAACTTGTAGTTTAAATCATGGTCTGCTGACATAGTTTCTAAATATATACCTCTGTCTCTTCTTTTTAAGGGGAAGGTGTCGTTTGGGTCTGGTCAGGATGTCATTATTTCTACGGTGAATGGGGGAAAGGAGCCTTTCTCCCTCAGGATAAGAAGTCTGAGGGTAATTCGAGGGCTTCTAACCATTTTCATTCCAATTGTCAGTCTAAGACCCTGATGTCGTCCTCTTCATCCGTGAAGCTTGTATCTTTAATTGGAACAGGTCTAAACCGTCCGAGAAGCCTGTTTCCACTACCCGATCCAGATCTTCTGGTATGGGGAATATTACACCTTTTTCAGGGGATTGGTTTCATTCTGTTCCATATCCATGTGTACTGAATATTATTTCCCAAATACTGTATACAGAATAGGTTTCAGATCAAGGCTTCCCAGGGGAAGGTTTCTTCTGTCTCATGTTCCAAAGAATCCTGTAAAGGCAAGATCTGGAATCTATATGTTCAATAGTTCCAGTTCCGGAATTGGGTCAGGGTTTCTGTTCCTACTACTTTATTTTTCCCTAGAAAAAAGGAACTTAGACTCGTTCTGGATTTGAAAACAGCTGTTTCTCAGGGTTTCTTGCTTCAAGATGGAAACGATTCATACTATTCTTCTTCTTGTCCTCTAGAGCAGCGGTCACCAACCAGTGGTCCATGGACTACTGGTGGTCCA
>CAJPDP010801707.1:0-10543 GCA_905336975.1 Bombina variegata variegata
CTTCCAATTCCAAATAAGAGGTTAAGGCACGGAGCTCCTTGCAGAAGCGTGATGCGACCTCACAATTCATCAGCAAACTCCAGCCCAGCATGCAGCATTACATAACAATTCATTTCATTATTTTTTGAGGGGGCATAGCATTCCATTTGGGTGGGCATTGCCCCCAATGCCCCCCCTTGGAGCCGACCCTGATGTGAACACTTGTAATCTAGCCGATGATGAGCAATAATAATACAAAAAAATAATAATAATTAGCATTTTAGTGCCTATTTGCATCATCAGTGGAAGCTCAGCAATAACCTTCAAAGGCACAAACAGTCACTCACTGTCTGGCTGCTCTCATAATCCTTGGAGGAACAAAACCCCTAAGAGCCACCTGTATAAAAATAGAAAGGATACAGACTCTTTAAGCTCACTTTTGTTTGTTATCAAATAGATATTTTTCTACAATATATTACTCTGACCTCCGGTAGAATGATAGCACAATCCTGAAATATTAGGCATAACCCCACTGAGCAAACATTTTCTAAATATATTTCAACAAATTCATTAACACATTCTGTATCATACAAAACCTACTTATATTCGTCCTTTGCATCTTCTTCCTCTTTCTCAGATGTTTCAGATTTTTGCAATTGAGAAATAATATAAAATCACTTACTGAGTGTATTAGCAGAGCATCTGTAACACACTTCTACTTTTGAAAACATGAAATATCACATTGCTTAACAATTTCCTAACTTCACACTGACAAAGGGCTGTAATGGAACACATTTATGCAACAAGACACATTGTTGTGTGTGTACATATTGATCTTTCTTCACAGGGGCAGTAAGTACTTTAATATAACATGTCTGACAGGTTGAAATGCACATGGCAGGGTTCACAAGGCTTGCTACATATCTGTCTCTTATTGACTTCAAAATAGATTATCAGATAAAAATGTACAGAACAGAGAGTTTCGCCTAAATAATGATCTCAAATTAATAAGATGTTAATGCATTGAAAACATTTACACAATGTCGATTTATTAAGCAGCGGATGCTGCATCAAAGCCCCATCGTTTCTGGTCCACACTGCTAGCGGCCGATTGGCCGCCAGTGAGTAGGGGGCAGCTTTGCACAAGCATTTCACTAGAAATGCTTGTGCAATGATAAATGCCGCCAGCGTATGTCGGCATTTAGCGAGGTCGAGCGGACATGATTCGCTACTGCAAATCATGTCTGCTCGACCATTAAAAAATCTACCCCATTATGTTAATTTACTGCAAAAATGCAGATAAATCTTATCATTACAATCAGTTTACAGTCGCTTTAAGTGAATGTTTGCATTCAACACCCTGTTTGTCAGTCTCAGATTTATTTTGAACAGCTTGCTAAAATTCAGACCTTTTTTGGCAATCGTACATAAATGTTCGGATGAAAACCTTCTTAGTGAACATTCCCTATACAAATGATTAGTTACTTCACTAGAAAAACAGTTTTGGTTTAAAATAATAAAACACCAATATTCAATGACGTTATTTGGAACATGGCTCTTAAAATCCTCCCTTCTACACCATTCTTCATCTCAGTCATACATTTCTTCAAGTCACTATGTAGGTTCTTAACAAACTGAATGTTTTCATGATAAGGGGAAAATAAAAGTATAACATCTGACTCATGGTTAAAAGGATTCCATTTATTAATAACAATTTCCCATTTTTCATAATCTCTATATAAAGTTTGTCTTAAATTTAATATAATCACACATCTCATCTTTTTTTTTAGTTTAACTGTATTTATTGTTTGTTTTTTTTTACAAAACAATATCAAAGCAGGTGCATACATAAAATTTCGTAGAAATTTGTACATTCTGTATAGGGTTGTTCCCTTACAGCCCAAAGCAGAGATCTTTTAACTATTTCAATGCACACGACTCTGCCTTAAAGTGAATAATAATTTTGATGCTAAAGTACCCGGTTTTTAAAAATTCAATTAAAAACAGGGGCACTTTAATTCATCAAAATGTACATTTCACTCCTGTTGTGAAAAAAACGTATTTTTTTTATTTAATACTTTTTATTGAGGTTAAATGCATAATACATCATGACTGAAGCAAATCAAATAATATATAACTACAAAAGAAAGAAATCACAACATACATTTCGTTGAGAATACAAAATCGTGCCTAAAGCCTCACAGAGGAATCCAGACATACAAAAAAGACACTTAACCTCATATTTTCTATTTTTTTCCTACTATAAAATATTCTAAAAATATATATGAAACTTATTTTATAGCATGCAAGACACACTATACCTGAAATGATGAAGAAAGAACAAGCACATCACTTGTCTTGCTGCCGATATTGTACTATCATATCTGTTAGATTAGTGAAACATTATTCTGAAACTTATTTTATAACTAACTAAACACACAAAACCTGAAATGGGGAATTAATAAGAAAAAGAAAAAACATAACGTTAATCTTGCTACAAATATTATACAATCATATCTGTTACATTAATGAAAATATAAAATGACATACTCAAATGCACAAACACAATAGCGATGAACATCTATATTATAGAATGTCAAATAAAACCAAAAAGAAATATGTTATAACAATAAAGAGTTTTTGTTTGCTTTCTTTCTCTCAAATGAAATGTTTTGTATAGCCCTATATTGTTGTGAGAATAACAATGTTAAAGAATAAAAACAAGGTTATTTATATGATTGGATTTTTCCATATATTACTAATATATGCGGTAATTCACAAGGGTACCGCAAATTAAGTTTCTGGTCTAAATCATAAAGAACCAGAATACTATACGGGGGTGGGGGGGGGTTAGAAGGCCAGCCGGTTTACATAACAGAGATAATCTGATAAGGCTTAGTAGCAAAGATGAAACTAATGGGGTTATTATAGCATGTCTGGAAAGACACTGGTACATAAAGAATTGTATTTAAGCAATAGCTGATCTCTTGAGTTAATATAAAGCTAAGACCACTTCCAAATATGTAAAGTATATTATTATATACACTAGCTTAGGATAAAAATGCAGGTGGAAATCCTGTCCCTGGAGTGTGGGCCCTACACCCAGCAACAAGAAAATACTGAAACAGTACATAAAATACCCAACTTTATATAGAACACACAGTGATTCCCATCATTTACACACACTATATAAGAGAATCATACCTATATGGCTCCACCCATAGGGTTATGAATTACGAGAAAGCTTATAAGTAGTTGTAGCTAAACATAGCATAAAAATAAAAGTGTCTTATAATCAGTACAGAAATCTTTCTAGATATATAGTGCCCCCCAGGTTATCAAATTTAAATAATTATAACCACACCAACATATCTCCTCTTTAATACCAAAAAACAAGGAACAACATTTCCTAAATTAAACCTTTTGTGTCCGGCTAGTAGCCCCTATACAAATCAGTGTCTTTGAAGAAAGAGTGCATTCAGCAGCTTAATTTGTGCCCATTTTTCCCAGCAGGGTGTGAAAATAAAGATTACTATATTAGAGACAATTAAAGTTATCTAGCGTGGTGTTTTCATTTAAAGTGAAATGTGTCCTGAGTTCCGTATGTGAAAGAATGGGTCTATCATAGTAATGGAACAGAGTATATGTCCGTTAGTTAGCCAATTGTCTCCATGTAATGCGGACCACCCGGATCCCAGCACAAGTTCCATATACACGACAGGTACACCATGCATCCCATCTGACCCTTGCAAACAAGAGAACCTTCCTCCAGCAAACGAGCAGGACCATAGGCCATGTTGAGACCCGGGAACGATACCAGCACTTGAGAAACAACGTTAACAAAGTTAGACATAACTACCTCCGAGACGAACTTCGGACACCCTGGATCTAGACAGGTCTCCCCCCAAGGGCGCCTTCTCAGGGTTCGACCCACTGCATCTGCCATACTAGGTTCGATCGGTATAGGTTTTCTGGGTTGTCTTGCTATTATCTACTTCTTAACATTAGGTAGTCGGTCAGATGAAATGCCCCTTATAGTGTGTACCGGCCCGGATCGTACCTGCTGAGCTCTGCTTATCTCCATTGCGTAGAGAGCCGGAGCGGTCTGCATATATCTTGTGTCAGCAATGTGGTCATGAGGAGATATATCAGGCCAGCTGTATGCTCCAAGGACTCCTACTTGAGGGGCTAACTTGCCAGTAGCGTTCTGTAGTCCGCTGGTTATATTCTGTGGGGCCTTGTGCGACTGTGAAGGTTGCTGAGGTCTCTCAAATGAAGCGCTGCCGCTCGTTAAGGAGAATGCTAGGGCCAGTTTACACTCCAGACTCTGAAAATGGCTACACAGCATTTGATGGACGCTTTCAACCCAGCTGGAAGCCATGTCTCTCGTGTCCTCAGAATGGCATAGGGGTTAATGTGTCTCTCCCAGTTAGTATATAAGGTCTCAATCCTTATGGAAAAACGATCATCAGATTAGTTTCTGCAAAAGAGAGCTTCCACGTGGGAATAAAGATGGCTGCTCCTGAACATTCTGATCTGTCAACGTATTTTTTAATCTTGACAGCAGCTCCAGCTTCCTCCACCCGTCGCAAAGTCTCTTCCTGGGTCTAAAATGAGGAACCCGGCTTCCTCCAATCACTGTGTTGAATCAGACACTGATTCCCCCGGGGGGAACCGTGATTGGAGGATGACCTATCCCTCATTTCTGACATCAGAAACTGTTCTTCAGGAAAAGCCTGCCAGCTTGCTTAAGTCAACACATATTCCAGCACAACACTCTACTCTGCAGCACCAGGAACAGCAAAAGGCGTCCTTCCCATGATCTTTGGAATAAGATGACATTTCTCAAAAGTAGATTACAGTTCGGTAACTTGCAGCTCAAACAAAGCAGCATATCAACTAGCATCTCACTATATGGCCAGGGTAAAGTACTGTAGCAACAAACTCAACTCCAAGGAAATACTATATGAAATATAGAAACCAAAGAAAACATGCTCCTTAAAGAGCCATTATGATCATTTCCAGTGCCTGGGATATGCTCCCATCCAACAGCAGCAGGCAGCAGAACTCTTCTAAGTGAGGATGTTTCAAGGCTGAGTGTAAGTGGTTGAGTTTCTCTATGAGTCTTATCAGTGGAGGTACAGCTATGTTCTTGTAAAGCCCAGTGGTAATTTGATCTACATCTGTTTGCTGTTATCACCCCTAAGTAGACAAAATCACTAAGGATAATTTACATACATAACAGCAAAAAAAAGCACATTTAAAAGAAGTTAAAGCTAAAGTAGCCTGATCCAGGGGGTTTTGTCAAAAAAGAAAAGAGTGCAGGCTATTTTAGCCCATTAACAATTTATCAAAGTCAAGTCTTCCTGTGGTATATCACTCTAGTCCACTGGTTTTCAAACCTGTCCTCAGGCCTCCCCAACAGGCCAAGTTTTCGGGATTTCTTTGGATGAGAGCAGGCAAAATAACCATGTTTACTAATCAGCTGATTATTTCACCTGTACTCCAGTTCAGATATCCTCAAAATGTGGCCTGTTAGGGAGACCTGAGGAGAGGTTTGAAAACCAGTGATTTAGACTCATCCAAAACCACTTTACAGCTTTGAAACACCAGACAATTTGGGTCTGTACACTGTTCTATTACTATCAACATAGGGAATGGTGTAAGCGTGGTTGCGCCTATAAAAGCTCACCCTAAAAAGGAACCAGCAAATTAGTCTAAAAGCTTTTATAGGCGCAACCACGCTTACACCATTCCCTACATTGCTTTAATATTATCAATTTTTTAGGTTTTATTGATATAGTGAGGTTGTCTAGTGGAATTACTACATTACACTATTATTTATCTCTTATATTTGTTTATTCTGTATACTGCTTAAAACCTTTTTAAGAGATTATATTAGTGTTAGTGAGTTTAATAAATAGAGTTATAATCATGACTAATAATACAGATGTATTTAATCTTAGGTCTACTATTTATGACAGTTTAAATAATATAATTGAAGAGAATATTGCTCAAAATACTGATGAAAATACAGAAACTATAGATTTGATTACTATTGAAAATAAAGGAGACATAATCAAAAAATTAATGAATGATTTGGAGACAAAACTAACAAATGAAATGAGACAAAAAATAGAATATGCTTTCCTTACAAAATATATTGAGGAAAAATGGATCCCACGTGGATTACGTATAAAAAAACAGTGTTCCTTCAAGGTAGAAGATGAAACATTTATTAAAAGATGGAGAGATATTCTAGAAACTGCTTCTATGAAATTAATGGAATTGATAAAAGAGTTTAGAGGAGATACACTAATTAAATTAGGCAACAAGATAAATGAACTAGAAATTAAGTTGCAAAAATTTAAATTAGAAAAAGAATATCTTGAAAAAGAATTAAAATTAAAAGAGATGATGAATAGGACAAAAATGAGCTATTAGATATGAAAAAGAAAAAATTTGAACGAGATAGAGAGGATTACAAACATTTTGAGGATAATGAAGGAAAGAAGTATTTCAGTACACACTTCTGGAGATTTAATAGACACACTGAAAACACTGAAGCTTTGACTATAGACATAGAAGATAAAACATCAAAGGACCTTGGAGAAATGTCCATCATAACCCAAGACAAAACATTGAACATTCCCATGAAAACCGATCACATACAAATCACTACAGAAGTCACAAAATTTATTTTCCTTATAATTATAATAGAGGAAACAATCAATATGACGACCATAGATTTTATGAAACTAATGGTCAATATAGAAATAATAGATTTAATGAAAAATATAGGAAACAAGATAATTATAAAGAGACTATACATCAACAAAATAGAGGATACAAGAATCAATATACTTATTGGAATAGGGATTATAATAATATGAATTATAATTTAAGAAATAGTCAAATGCAAGAAAATAAAAATAGAAGTTTTCAATCATACAATTGTTTTGAACAAAATGGAAATAGAAATTATGAATCTTACAACCGATTTGAACCTTTAAGAGACATAGCTACAGAAAATAGGTCCCATGTAGAAAACACAGAACAAAGAACATATAATAAAGATTTTTTAGGATTAGGTCAAACAAGCAGAGAATTGATGCCACCAGAGAGGAACAACAAGATCTCAAAAAAGAGAAAAGAGTCAGAAAGAGAGGATTCAGAGGAACCAATTTATGTAAAACCAAAAGACAAGAAGAAAAAATAGATATAGAAACACAGGTAGAAACAATAAATGGAAGTAATATTACAGATTTTAAAGGCATTTATAATTTAAGTAAAACTAATTTGAGTCAAGAACAAAAAGAAGTTCTTAGCAAAGGTTTATCCTTTGCTCCAAGTAACAAAATTAATAAATTTAACACTTATATAGATTTACAAACATGTATTAGATCACTAACTTTAAAGAGATATTTTTCTAAAACTCCAGTCATAAAAGCTATTACGGATACAAATGTTCAACAGACAAATAAGATTAAACATTCAGGACTCAAAAAGAAATCAACTTTTTATCCAAAACATGAAAAGGGTCCTTTTCTGGAAACCTTTGAAAAATTAGTTTTAGATGATTTAAAAGAAATGAAAGAACAGAAGGTAAGTCAGAAAGACTATAATTTAAATAAAAAAGAAAGAGATGCACTCAAATCTTTGGAAAAAAATAGAGAAATAATCATTAAACCCGCGGTCAAGGGCGGAGGTATAGTCCTACTCAAAAGAGACCATTATAATAAAATCTGTAGAGATCTTATAGGGGATACTAATACATATAAAAAATGTGTAAGAAATCCAACTAGCTTTTATAAATTAGAACTCAAAATGATTCTAACTGAAGCAAAAAATAATGATATTCTAAATGACCAAGAATTTAATTATCTTTTAACACAATATTTGAAAATCCCATTGTTTTATATTTTACCCAAAATTCATAATTCCATAACAAACCCACCAGGACGACCAATAGTTTCTGATATAGGTTCACTAACTTCAAATCTATCGGAATATGTTGACCTTTACCTTCAGAAACATGTAACCAATTTGGATAGCTACCTTAAAGACTCGACACATGTAATAAAACTTTTAGAACATATTACATGGGAGGAGCATATGTGGCTTGTGACTTGTGATGTTACGTCATTGTATACCTGTATTAGGCATATAGATGGTTTAAAAGCGGTTGATCATTATTTAGAGTCAGATGAAGATTTAATTCTACCACACAGAAATTTTATCTTGGAAAGTGTTAAATTTATTTTAACACATAATTATTTTAATTATGAAGACGTTTTTTATGACCAAATTTGTGGGACAGCTATGGGGACCAAGTTCGCCCCAAGTTACGCAAACCTTTTTATGGGTTTTTGGGAAAATGATTTTCTTACCAATGCGTCAGTTGGGGCGAACCTGGTCTCATATAAAAGATATATAGATGACATTTTAATTATTTGGAGAGGAGAAAAACCACAATTCGAGTCCTTTTTTAAAAAAATGAATGAAAATGATTTTAATTTAAATTTTACATATGATATCAATAAAGAAAAGATAATATTTTTAGATTTAGAAATCTTTATTGAGGATAATAAGATTAACACAAAAACACATT
Organism: Bombina variegata variegata; assembly: GCA_905336975.1. NCBI lineage: Eukaryota > Metazoa > Chordata > Amphibia > Anura > Bombinatoridae > Bombina > Bombina variegata. The sequence goes on from CAJPDP010801707.1 coordinate 8,591, forward strand.
TTAAACCAGTTGACAGCAACAATTATATTCATGCAGATAGCTGTCATCTGCACACATGGAAAAATAATATACCAAAGGGACAAATTTTACGTATAAGAAAAAATTGTACTAATGAAAAAGATTTCTTGGAACAATCAATAATTCTTAAAAATAAGTTAATTGAAAGAGGGTATGAAGGTACTTCTATTGATAAAGAAATAAATAAGATAACCGAAAAAAATAGGAAAGAGATTATATATGGGTTAGGAAATAAAAAAAAGAAGTAAGAAAAAACTTTTGTACCATTGGTAACTCAATATAATAATAATTATAAAAAAGTGGAAAGAATCATTAAAAAACATTGGAACATTCTAAAGTTAGATGAAAAACTAAAAGGGATAATAAGTGACAATCCAGATATAGTTTATAGAAAGGCTAATAATTTAAAGAACAGGCTAGCACCAACAGATCTTAAAAGACAAAAAAATAAAAAGATAGATAAGGACCTACTTGGAGAAGACCTAAAAGGTTTCTTTCCGTGTCTAGCATGCAAAGCCTGCAGACATTCAGAAAAAAAGAAAAAATTTCACTCAAATATAATTGGTAAAGAATATGAAATAAATACCCTAATAAGATGCACTGACAAAAACATTATTTACCGTATTAACTGCAAATGTGGGAAACAATATATAGGAGAGTCTACTAGACCCGTAAGAGAAAGAGTTAGAGAGCACATTCTATCAATTGAAAATGCAACAGAAAAAAAGAAATGAAGACCTTCCAGTGCCTAAACACTTTTTAGCTTGTAATAATTGTAATTTAAAGCATTTTAAATATATAGCTATAGATAAACTAAATCCAGACTGGAGAGGTGATGATGTACAAAATGAGCTACTTAAATTGGAATACAAGTGAATTTATGAATTAGAGACCAAGCACCTTAAGGGTCTCAACATAGATTTCCACCTGACCCCTTTTTTAGAATAATTTTTTAAAAATATTTTTAAATATTTGTTATATTTTTTAGAATAAGATATTGTTTTATATAATTTTTGAATAAATTCATTCTTTTGTCAGTATTGTTTATTATTTTTTACCAAGTTCTATTCCCTCAGATGTGTGTGTATATATATTAAGTTAGTGTAGTTTTGTTGAATAATTAATGAATAAGGCTATTACTGTTTAAAGTTTTTTGTTTTTTAATATACATAGTATTTATTGTTTTAACATATCAGCATAGTTTATAATTGCGCAAGTATAGCTTTTTGATTATATGATAGGAGCTAGTTCCTTATTATATAGGCATATGCTGATGAGTATGCATACTGTTTATTACTTACTTATACTATATATGCTATTGGTATAGATTATTTTATAGTTTGGTAATCATTTTTCTATATGATAGATATAGAGAGATCCTTTTTATAAAAAAATGATTTATATTTTTATATTTGTTCATTATTCACCCTTCTATCTTCCCCTCTATATGTTTTTATTGCTTAATATATTATGTTTTTTCATAAACACTTTGTGATTTTTTTATATTAAATACAATCCCTCTTAGTGTACATATATATAAAATACATTTTTAGGAAATCATGGACTAGTAGACATATCAATATTTATATTCTAATCATTCTGAGTGTATAAATATATATACAATTAAATATTTTTAAGTATTCATGGATTAGTAAATATTCTGTCTTATTACATGGTGTTGAAAAGATTGGTTCCTCTTTAATTACATCCTTTTTCATTTTTATGTATTTTCTTGTTATGTATAAATTAAATGCTCTCAACTTTTAGGCTTAAAATTATACATCAACTAAAATTATATGTCAATTAAAGTATACAGCAGTCATTCATTTTTTATTGGTACAGCAAACACACTGTTAACCAATCAGCAAGGAGTAGATAAAATAAATAGAATCCACGGATAAGGCAAATCAGATCGCTTGAAAAAGGCTGCAGTAG
>CAJPDP010801905.1:0-11437 GCA_905336975.1 Bombina variegata variegata
CTATATATACAGCTCTGCTGTGGTGCTCTTTGCTACTTCCTGTTAGCAGGAGGTTAATATCCCACAAGTAAGGATGAAATCCGTGGACTCGTTGTATCGTAGAAGAAATTAATTTATCAGGTAAGCATAAATTTACTTTTTGACAGACTTGCATTTTAGGCAATTAGTGCTGACTCTTAAATAACTTCACGTGCATGAGCACAGTGAAATCTATATTAAACACATGAACAAACGCCATCTAGCTGTGAAAAACTGCCAAATGCATTCAGATGAGAGGCGGCCTTCAGGAGCTTAGCATATGAGCCTACATTGGTTTAGCTTTCAACTAAGAATAACAAGAGAACAAAGCAATTTTGATGATAAAAGTAAATTAAAAAGTTGTTTAAAATGACATGCCCTATCTGAATCATTAAAGTTTAATTTGAACTTTTCTATTCCTTTAAAAAAAGAGAAGTCCTCATATTTCAGATGACAATGTGAAGGAAACATTCTAAAATAATGTCCCCAGGACCACTTGTTATCAATAACAATTCGTATAGCTGTTCTTTAGATTTCTTTGGGGGAAAAGTTGTTTGATAAATACAAATTGTTTTGTTCTGGTGATTTAAAGTTTTTATTTTGTTTATGTTTAGGTCAGGAATGTCCAAAGAAGAATCATTGCAGTTAATTTCTGGGCAAAACAGCAGTGAAGATGAAAGCAGTTCACTAGAAACGTCTTTGAATATACCTGGGCCATCAGCACAACTTGATAAGAGTGCGGAGAGCAGCAGTGAAACTCCGCCCATAGAAGAAAAGGAGGTGATAGAAGAATCTATCTGTAATATGGAACACATTCCTTCTAAAGACTTGGTTACCGATGCAGTTTTAGAGGACATATTAATATCTGAAGAATCTGTAATTCAGGAGGAGATTGCTGAAGAAGTAGAAACAACCATCTGTGAATGCCAAGTGGAGGATAAGAGCGAGCTTGAATTCTCTGTGGAGTTGGCAGATGAGATCCCTAAAATAGAGGAAAGTGAAGTGCCTGTTGATAGTTCAAAGACATGTGTTTTAATGGAAGATGATGTACTGTCTTTTTCAGAAGTCAAAGAAGTAGTAAAAGAAGAAGAAACATCAGATGTTCCTGAAAGTGATATGACTGAAGTTATTAGTCAAATAAATGAATGCTCATCTCCTTCTCCATCAGTTTCTTCTCAAACTTCCTCGAGTGAACCACTTCAGAAGGATTCAACACCTTTGCAAGAATTAAGTGCATTAGAAGAGAATGATGTTTCCTCTGCTCCAATGGATCCCGTTTGCAGTGAAGAAGCAGCTACCGTGGAGATGGAGTTGATAAGTGAGCCAGATGAACAATTCTCTGAAGCTGCATGTGTTTCTGAGACATCATTTTCTTCTGAGAGCCCAGAGGGGCCATGTACTAGCATTGCATCACCTGGAGGTGATACACAATCTGCATCAGAAGAGCCATATACACCTGCATCGGTTGAAGCTTCTTTTCTCTCTGAAGTATCAAGCTTTGAAAACATTGAATCAGAAAGTCAACTAAAGCATGTAGATGAAAGCCCACCCACTTCTGTAGCTTCAGATGTTTCTCCAGTATCCACTTCACCTGTGAGGTCAGAAGCTTCCCCATCTTCTAATCACCCCCTGACATCAGAAGCCTCTCCTGCGTCTAATATACCTTTAACTTCTGAAGCATCCCCAATGTCAGATGAACCTTTAACATCTGAAACATCGTCAGTGTCTTCTGTAGCTTTTGCCTCTGAGACAGGACTTGCAACAAACTTACCTCCAACTTCAGAAGCATCTTCTGTTTATAGCCCCCCTACAAATGATCATCTCATGCTTGAGCAAGGCATTTCCCCAACCTCCTCAGAGGAAGCACAATCACCTTCAAAGGATGAAACTGATGGTTTCTCAGAGTCATCCCAAGTAGAATCTGCAACTGTTGACCAAGAAAATGTTGAAACTATAAAATATCTTCCAGAACCAATTAAATCTGAAATATCTCTTTCAGAAGACATTAACAGTCCTAAACCCTGTAAATCAGAAGTAGATAATGAAAAACCATATGTAGCAACCATATCTGAAACATCATCTCCAGATTCTATAACCATACAAAATAATACAAATCATTATAGGAAAATGGAAAACAAATATTTGTCTCCACCACATGAAGAGGCTGATGGGGGTCTGTACTGTAAGAACACTGACTCAATTCAGAACAAGTCTCATGATAAATCATATGCTAGTACAGTAGACATGTCTGGGTTCTTTGAATCTTCCAGAAGCAAATCCCATAAACACCAAGGAAGTTCCCACAAAGGACTTGAAAGTTGTCATTCTAAATCATTTGACTATGGTAAGCAGTCTGAGCCTATAAAGGTAGAAAGCCGTGAGCCTGAAATTTCAAAACGAAAAACTGCAGAACATAACAATTATGGAGTATTCAAGGAGAAACGTCCACGGATAGATGATGATCACCCTACAAGAGTAAGTCACTCTGAGAGAGAGCGACAACCTAGAGAAGAACCCAGAGTACCACCACTCAAGGTATGATGACAAACATATGAAATTAATTTTATTAGAGAGCAATAAGTACCTCCTACACAGCCAATGAATAACATGCTGCTTTTTTCCCAACATAATTTTCAGCAACATTTAAATAAAATATTAGTTGCTTTAAGAAAAATATTGTTTTAGAAGTTGCCATCAAATAATGAAACACACAAACATACATAGAATACGTTCTTGTGATATAAATCCATAATTTTATTTTAGAATAAAAAAGCTAAAAACATCAATGTAGAGAAATAAAAGGCAAAACTGAATATTAGACTTATTTGATTATCATTAAATATTTGTTTTATTCAATAGTTTGTGGGACTGTAGACTGTCTGTGTTTTATCAAGGTACACACTAGTGGCCTATTGATCGGAATCTCTCCACATGGGAGAGAGAAGGTAACTGGAGAACACCTGGGGCTGATATAAAGTTTAGTATATTATACTTTAGAAAATTCCCTATGTTTAAATACATTTTTATATTAAAGGGACATGAAAGTCAAAATTATACTTTCATAATTCAGACAAAGCATTATTATTATTATTATCGGTTATTTGTAGAGCGCCAACAGATTCCGCAGCGCTGGAATTTAAAGCATGTAATTTAACTAAAAAAAACGTTCCCATTTGCATCCATTATCAAACTGTGCACAGTCTTTTTATGTGCACTTGAGACACCAGCTCCTACTAAGCATGTGCAAGAGTCTGTGATTGGCTGATGGCTGCCACATTATATAGGGGTCAGTGAAATTAAAGGAAACATTGAAACTTGTCAGGAAAATCTATTTCTTATTTACAATTCAAATTATATGTAATTGCATTGTCTTTTTATTATGCATTTGTTAAATATGTACTTCTTATCTACTTCTACTGTGTTTAATAGTCATTTAACTGTATGTGATTGTATAACACCAGTACTAATGCTCTGTTCTTTATTGTAGATTCAGCTTTCAAAGATTGGCCCGCCATTTATCATCAAAAGTCAACCTGCTCCAAAACTTGAATCCAAAGTTTCTTCAAGCTCTTCTGTTAGCGGAGGAAGGAATACTGGAGCCAGAACCCTTGCTGACATTAAGGCAAGAGCACAACAAGCCAGGGCACAAAGAGAAGCAGCAGCAGCAGCCGCAGTGGCTGCAGCTGCTAGCATAGTTTCTGGAAGCGTAGGTAGTCCTTGTGAAAGCAGCAAGACAAGGACACTGGCACACATCAAGGAGCAAACTAAAGCTAAACTATTTGCCAAGCATCAGGCTAGAGCCAATATGCAACATACTAGTAAAGATGGAAAATTAAAAGAATGTCCATTTACAATAGATGGACCATCTTCTTCTGATGTAAAAATTGAAAGTTCCACTGGTGTTATTATAGTTAATCCAAATTGTAAATCTCCAAGCAACAAGTCTAGTCTTCATCGAGATCTGACCTCCACATTGCAGAAATCGCTAAATACTGCAGCCTTATCGGAAACAGACTCTGATGTTTCTTTACACAGCTCTAATGAAAATATCCATGTGCCACATTCCAATGACAAAGCAGTCACATCTACCTCCTCTGAAGACTGCAGTATGCCAGAGCATTTTAATAAGAAAATTGGTTCAATGTGTGTCAGCAACACCACTGATGTTGGATTTACAAATTCACTTGAAAAATCTTCAGTTTTAATGTCTGTAGATAGTGAAAACACTACATCATCAGTATGTAACCTAAGTATGGTAAAATCCATAAAGGACACTAACATTCCTTGCATAGCTGTTGCACCAAAATGTACTGATGATACTAGCAGTCCAGCCCCAGGAGTAAATTCTATTGTAACCAATTCAGTAGATGAAACTAGAATGCCGGTATCAATCAGTAGTGTTAATATAATGGGCAGTCCTTACACCACTGTGCCAATTTCATCAATTGGGAATACTTTGCCAAATCCTCATCCTAATAACAACTCTCTGCTGAATTCATCAGTGGGTACATGCAGCCGGCATAGTGAGAAGATGACTGTACTTGCAGGTGAAGAAGAAAGTGCTGTAAAAATCTGTTCTTCTGCCAGTAGAATGTCAAATCAAGAGGAAACAATCATAGATTCTATTACAAGATCACCTGGCCCATCATATGCTGACACAAGAACTTTAAATTGTGATTCCAGCCACGCCAAAATCCATGTTGATAACTTGGATAAAACTGCTTATAGTAATTTAACAGATCTGCACAGTAAAAGTTTACCTATGGCCTTATCTCAGACTACAACAAATAGATCTATCCCATGCAAAGTAATTGTTGATCATTGTACAACTCCAAATTCAATATTTCCTTTTAATAATGAAAATGCTGAAAACTGTACAGAGTCCCAAAACAGGGTTGAAAAGACTGAAATTTCTCTACAAAACAAATCACGCCCTCAAGTTTCTGTTATTAGTAGACAGGAAATTCTCATGGGTGAAAACACTGAGCACATTTCTAACTCAAACATTGCAACGAGATTATCAAGAGGTGAAAGAAACATGCCAACAACATGCACTAGTATTTTAGAATCATCTTACACAGCAGAAACATTTGGGGAATCTGTAGCTTGCCAACAAAACTTTAATGATCAGTTACGCTGCCCTCCACCTTTTAGCTGTGGTGCAGATAATATGTCCAGTACTCACTACATTCCAAATAATAGAATATCCTGGAGTGATAAAGAGCAGATGAACCCTGATAAAAGCATAGTTGACCATTTGTCTACAACCAAGCACATTGAGTATTCAGAGGACTGCCTGGTGGACAACATCAAGACGGAACCAATGACTTATCCTCAGATGTCAAATCTCACTACAAGGAGTCCTATTGCTAGCCTCAGTGTTGATGTAAAATCTGAATCAAGTGAATCTACCAAGTGCTTTCAAATGGACACTGATATATTTGCATGTCATAGTGCTACTTCCCAGACTCCTGATATGAACATTAGTGTTCAGGGCACAAAGAAGCCTATTGCCCCTTCGAGAGAAGAACCCTTGTCAATGGCAACAGAAAACTTAAAAAGAGTTACAACCATGGGAAATTCTAGCTGTCGTCTTTCATCAGTTGAGGCAAATAATCCGCTGGTAACACAACTGCTACAAGGTAACTTGCCTTTAGAAAAAGTTTTACCACAGCCAAGATTAGGAGCAAAATTAGAAATCAATAGACTCCCTCTCCCTAGTATGGTGTATAAAACCCCTTCATCAGAAAGAATTATTCCTGAAAATTCAAACTGCTCTCCCAGTTCTGATGGCAAAGGGTATCCTGTAGTAAACACTAACCCTTTGCAAATGAGGAAACGTGAAAACCATCCTAAAAAGAGGATGGCAAGGAATTTAGGTGAGCATGCTCAAATAAAATGTGAGCCTGGAAAGCTCTCAATGGACACAGACACAAACCTGTCATCTTGCATGATGGGTTCTAATATGAATCCACTGGGACAAGGGCAGACTTTTAAACAGGAGTGGATGAACAAACACCCTGTTCAGACTAGAATTGCTCACAGTCCAGAGGTCAAGCAGCAGAAGAGACCACTCCCTTCTTGTAGCTTCCAACAGAACTTATATAATGTTGATAAAAATGGCAGCTATCATCCGGAAGTTAGTACCCCTCATAGGCAACATTTTTACCAGATGTCCATGGCTCAGAGAGGTTCAGGCTCTTCAGCGTATATGCCTCAAGGATCTATAAAGGGCCAGCATAGTAGCAATGCATTTGCTTTTAATAGACATTCTGAACAGAAAGCTATGGGAGAAGCTAATGTTCCATCTCTTCCTCTTAGAATGGGCAATTCTTATTCGCCAAACATTCACATTAAGGAAAGTGATGACCTCAGCAATGCCCAACAGACACTGCAGCATAAATTTTTAGTGCATCCTTCCTTATCTAATTCAGAAGTCCTTTCTGATCAAAAGCAACCAGCAGTTACTATGGAAACCACTAAAAGACTTGGTTGGCCTCAGCCTGCAAGTATCTGTAGCAATATAAAGTCTGAGCCCATCTCTTTTGAGGACGGTTTAAACAACAGCTGTGAACTGACCATGAAACAAGCTTCCTATGAACAGAATGAAGTAAAAGAACAGTTAAAAGCATTTGCCTTGAAAAATGCTGATTTTTCTTCCTATTTACTTTCTGAGCCGCAAAAGCCTTTTACTCAATTAGCTGCACAGAAAATACAAACACAGCAGCTGCCGCAGCAGCAATGTGGGAGCTATCCAGCAATTCACTTTGGTAGCACAAGCTTCAAAAGGGCAGCATCTGCTTTAGAAAAATCCATTGGAATATTAGGGAGCAACTCTAAATCTGCCCCTGGACTGAGCAGCCAGAACACTCCCATCCCTGTACAGAAATTTGCTGACAGCAGCAGTGCAGATGAACTAGAACTGAAATGCTCTTGCAGGCTGAAAGCCATGATTGTATGTAAAGGCTGTGGAGCCTTTTGTCACGATGACTGCATAGGTCCTTCAAAACTTTGTGTTGCGTGTTTAGTTGTACGGTAGAGACTGAATTAAGGATGCAGCATCCCATGTACCTTACAGCCAAAATGGCTGTGTCAAAATCAGTAACATTATTCTACACTAATTGTCTTTGCTTTCTTTTTTATTTGTAACTGACCATGTTCAGTGTTATTATATAATTTGTTATTATAATATGTTGTGTAAGGAGAAAATATGTCAACAAGAGGAAACGTTTTCATTGTTTTTCTCACTCCATTAATTTATTCTAAATCTGCATTTGCCCAGAGAAGTTGAAAAAGATTCTCTATATATATTTTCTTTACACTGTTTGCAGGGGGAGAGTTTATAAATGACTTCACTCCACAATATTATTACAGTGTTTTATAATACACATCTTAGATCTTTGTAAAATGGCTTGTCCTCTAAAGATAACTTTTTTGTCTTTTTTTTTTGTTAAATAGTGATATGTAAATTATTAACGAACAAAATATTTGAAATGCATGTTAGCTAGATATCTGCTCACTCCTTTTATATCCTATAATCTAGGATAAGATTTTAATTATGCCGGCCTTTCTGTTAGTTTCCCCAAGAACAGTTTGTAAATGTGTCTGGATGAAAAAATAACTCTAGACCTTTAGTAATGTCAAAATTACACATATTGCTTGTGATTAATATCGCCCTATACATGTTGTTGCAAATCGAAGTGTCCTTTTTTTGTTCTGAGCAGTAGTAAGTTAAACAGAATTAATACGCTCAGAATTCTGAAAATCATGATTAGTGGAAGATGCTTTTTTAAAAAAAAAATAATAATAAAGGTTACAAAGTATATAATATCTACTTCCGTAACACCTGAAGATAATTTTAGTTTTTTCTTGATAAGCATATGCCCTTCTTGCTTTGCTACAAAATCATAAACAGATAGGACTGTGTTTGGATGCTGCTCCATGTCTTGCTTGCCATATTGGAGAGCTTAGTTAATTCAAATATAACAATCAATGAGAAAATCCTAAATTGCAAAAGATCCAATCATTTGTAGAATTTCCTTACTAAAATCAGTGACAGCCATCCTAGAATTGAATGACAGGATGTTAATTTCAGCATCTGGTTTTAACAGATGATTTGATGTAAATTTAAATTATAACATGTGCACCCAATATAGCAATTCATTCGATTTTTTTTTTCATTATATATAAGCCAGTGGTTTCATTTAATGTTAGTGCAAGCTAATCATTGATTCATGATTAAACTAATTTATTGTTTTTTCCTAAATTCCTACCACAAAAAAGAGTAAGAAATATTATGATAAGGTTCCTTTTCTATACCCGTAGCAAATGTATAAAGATAATAAGCAATGAAAGCATAAAAAGAGCAGGGAAATCTAGTACTACATAGCCTTGTTTCCAAAAGGTTTAGTTAAATATTATATATATATATATAAAAAATCTTATATAAAATTAGTTTTTTGTTTGTTTGTTTTTTTCGCTGCTGCTATGTGGAAGTAAAGTTTACAAGCCAGATAACAATTGATCTAAAACAAATTGTCAGTACATATCGGCAAATAAACTGTAATTGGTCATGTGCCATACATCACAAATACATTTTCTGTCAATTAAACAGCACTTTATGCATCTTTAGTGCAATGGTGACATCATGTGGTCATGTTGACTTTTGGTGTTCCCTCCATAAGGAATTTAACTTTTATACAGATTTTACCTTACCATTTCATTAGCTCATCTCTTTTTTTATATATGTAATATTTGCTGCACTGTTCTGGCATATCTAGATGTTTGATATGTCTGAATTATTATGATACACCACACTAATCTCTTAAATCTTTTATACTGTAATTTTAGAGCGCACAAATTATTTGTAAGATTATGCGCCATGGGGAATACATATCTTAATGCGATTATGCTCTTCAACTTAAAACTCTAACAGTGTTAGTCATGGTGAAACATCTTAAAATATTTTAAAAATCTGTTGTGCATTGAATCCTTTTGTTATGCATTGTTCATAAAAAATGTAAAATTGCTTTGTTATTGTCCTGTGCTTTTGCGAGAAATGTACATTTTCCAAGCATGTCTCTATTTTATTCTTTTCTGACACAATCCTTTCCTCCTGAGGTTTTGACCTTTGTTTTATTTAGCATTCTTTCCATAGTGCATTTTGCACTGCCCTGAAGCGTGTTCACCAGCTAAGCATTCTTTACTCTTTTTCCTATGTCTATCCCCTTGCATGACTGTCATATAAACTTCAGTGTATAGACCTTTTTTTGTTTTGTTCCACTTAGTGTAATGTTTAACCTCATTGTTACATGTATATTGTTTTGATTTATTTGAGCTTTTGTCTATATTTATTGACCAATAGAATGATACAAAGTGTAAGTCTCTTCGTTTTGTATGAGTATTCACAGAAAAGGGAACTAATTTATATGGCCTGACACTGAAAGGTCCTTTTATATTATAAACTTTTGTGGTGCTTTGAAATAAGTCAGCAGTGGCATTCACATAGGAGTAGAGACCTCTTAAAACACAAACATGCACAATGTAATTTTTTTTCTTGTGGTTGGTAAATATGCTGTTTGCTTACCTTTGTCAGGAGTGGCTGTGTTTTCAATTCACATCAAGAGTTTGATAAGTTTCTATTATTTTGATCAATTTACAATGATCCATTACTTTTTGTTAAACATTTTGCAAATGATATTGTTTCCACAGTTCAAACCAACCAGTGGTATATAATGTAAACAAAAGCTGCTGCTTTCAGCATATTTGTCTATAATATTTAATAGTTATTGTATAATTTAGTCCATATAATAATATGGTATTGGTAATATGCATCTGAAAAAAAGTTCATTTTCTTTTGCCATCCTTTTGTTTTTGTACTGATGTAAAATATTTTATTTACAGCACACACACAACAATCTACACAGTTTTAATGTTTTTGACTTTCTGTTCAGTATTTTGTGAATGTTTACATGCTTGCTGTCAGTCTTTTAAATTTTTTATCAACAAAATATTTTTTCTCTGCAGTACTTCATTTGTTATCAAGAGATTTTAAGGGGCATTGTACTTAATTTGATTAAAAAAAAATAGATCTCTTTACCCTCAATAAAAAAGCCTTTATTTTGATGGCTTGTCTCCTTTACCAATAGAGCTGAGAGGGTTATGCATACCAGACAGAGATTAATGAATACTTGGTTATGCAACATACATTTGATGCTAGTTTCAGTAATAAATGAAACTATTTTTGATTAACCTTTTTCCATGCAAACATCTGTTTTAAAATGTTTCATTCCTATTCATTCACATTCAAAATTGATATTGTGAGTACAATATTCCTTTAAGTGTTATCATTTTGTTGGACAAAAGCATAATGGGTCATCTGTGGCAGTACAATGTAAAAATGTATCATAGATGGAAGCTTACAATAAATCTGTTGTCGGCAGAGCTCTGCTATGTGATTGTTAGTTATATATAAATTCTCTTACGCCTTATTGTCATATCAGTCAAAACAGAAGGGGCTAAGCAGCATCAGGACATCCGTGTGTTAGTAGCAAAAACACCCCTTCGTTTTTCTACCAAAGAAACTGTTTTTCTAACACTACAATCTCATTTATATTTTGATTTGATCAACAGAGGGAGCTATTGGTTCCTTGATAAAGCTCTGCTTCCTGATTTGCTTAATGCTTGCATTGCTACCTGACTAAAATGTGACCACAAACATTTTGTTACAATAATAAAACTAAGACAGTATTTTATTTAGAATTCAGGGATCATGTGTTCTTTTAATGGTGCTTTTATTTTATTTTTATTTTTTTCCTAACGGTTTTCAAAACTTTTGCCTACAAAAAATGATTTCTCATAGTGCTATAACTTATTTAAATGTCTCATGTTTTCTCTTTTTTTTTTCACTCTCCATAAAAAAATGAGCGTCTACAGAAAATATAAAAAAAAAAAATAAACTAAAATATGATTACATTTTTGTGGTCTGTCACTTTGTTAATATTGTTGCTAAAACCTAAGGGAATATGAAGTGTCAGAAAATGCACCAAAACAGAGTAGAATAAACACACACAGAAGTGCAAAGATGATCTAAGTGCAGTATACAATGACTTGCAAAAGTATTCAACCACTTGACATTTTTCTTGTTTTGTTGCCTCACAACCTGGAATTGACATGGATTGTTTTAATTTTCATATATATATATATATATATATATATATATTAGGGCTGGGCGATATAATGAAAAAACCCCACTATTTTCTTAAGAAAAGAGACGATCGCGATTTTCTTAAAAATTACTATAACACCTTAATTTTTCAATAAAAAGTTTAATTAACACTACAGAATCTTAATGTACATGTTTCTCAATGTCCAATACACTCTGGGAGCATAAAAATACAAACCACATATCTGTATATAT
>CAJPDP010803828.1:0-11610 GCA_905336975.1 Bombina variegata variegata
TTATTTTTAGAGTGTACAACAAATTTTTCCATATGGAACAAGAGTAATCCCGTAAAGTGAATAGATGTGAATAACACCAGTGAAAAATTAGTTATTTGTGGTAATAGTGTTGAAAAGAAGCAGTGCCACACAAAAGAGATTTAGAAATTAATTGTTTTCAACAATTGTGAAGGAAAAAAAAGAAGCCTGTGAAAAGCTTGTGAAGCCAAACATGCATAGCTTATACCGTACCAGTAAAGAAACTACTGTATATCTAACGTACTCAGAGTAAAAAAAAAAATCTAAAGTATATATGGTCATATAGACCATCAAGAGCATAAGTGGAAGTTATAAAGTGAAAAAAACAAATCAAGGGGAGAAAAGAAAACCAACAGAGTTTCCACAAAATATTTTAACTTTTTGTCTTAAAGTACACGACCTACGTTCTTAAATATCTACAAGGCTGCGCACAATAGTATATTCTAAAGTATCTTAATTCAGAACTTTCACAAGTCACCAAAATACAGATTACTATCTATATTATGTCCACAAGCTAAAAGTATCTATGATAACAGCCATTGCCACTCTACAGAGATTCAATAATAATTAGCGTTACTTAGGCTATATCAATCAGCATAACCTTTACTCTTATTTTTGTAAAGTAAATATAGCGATAAGAGAGGCTAAATAGAATGAGTCCACCTTAATTTCTGGGTTGCACTTATATAAAAAAAGTTAACTTAACACTTGCCACTATCTTAATACATCAACTTTTTCAAAATGTCTAACATTACTTTTAGGCCATTTGTTGTATAGTAAAGCTACTCTGGTTTTACAGCATGAAAAAAATAGTATAATAATATTCCAGCTACTATCAGAATATTATCAAATTATTATGCACCACCTAACTAAAGAAAAATAATATATTCCTTGTTTGGTGCGTATAGAAAACTCCAACTGACGGACGTCAGAGGAGGCTGTAGTGAATGGTTACAACTTAGGAATTTTTTTACACATTTTCAAGGCTAAATTTGAAATCAGTGCACAGTCCCAGGTTATCTTCTGCTCATAGGAGCAATACCTCTGGCCTCCTCTAGAGACTACAATCATGAAAAAACAACATCCATATATTACCCAGACCAGGGTTTTGACTTGGTTTATGCAGTCTGTTTTTAAAGCACATTCAGACTGTACAGTCTAAACCATGTAAGCCGTAAGATCTCCTCACTCAGGTTCAGGCTAATCCCAAGAAGTAGCTCTCTCCAACTGCTATGTTTCCTAGACAGAGAATGTACTGAGCAAAGTCAAGGGTAACCCCTAATAGTATACAAGGTATTCAATCTTTGTCTAGGGAATTATTTTTCAGCATGGATCACCCTCAGACCTGATTCAAAAAAATATACAACAAAGCCTTTATACCATTTCCGGATTGCGTTAGGTAGATCCTTTTTTTTTTGTGTTCTCGAGATAGACTTCCGGATGGGGGTAGTCAGCGAGTACACGCATGCTGACTGTGGGCTCTGAACCTAGGAAGGGCCAGAAAAAACTCCCCAAGACGCCTGGATCCCTTGGCTGTAACTGCTGATCACAGCGTGGGTAGCCGGCCGACGCGGTCTGCCTACAGGCAAGGAAGTCGCACGTTGCTGCTGGGCTCACAGCAGAGCCAAATCATTTACAGCACCGGGGAACAACTAACCTCAACGGGAGGGAGGTAGACCGGAAGTGGGTCGTGCCGCCGGTTGAGGACGAGGTGCTGGTACAGGAGAACGCAGAGAGGTGTGGAGACTCATATCGCCCTAGCGAGTACAGACGGTGAGACGAGGCTACTTGAGACATCTAGAGCCTGAGACCTCCCCTCTGGGACTAGGGAGTTGCCGCATTCAGCTACCTGGCCTGGTTCCAGTCTCCTCCATGACACCCAGGATCAGGAAACGTTTACCAAGGGTGTAGAGGATTATGCCTGCAACAATAAGGTGACTTTGGCAATTACTATAACCGTGTTTTTACTACTGTGAGGAACCAGCTGGTAGTTTAAATACACGTCTAAAACTGACAATAAGATTGTTTCGATTGGGGCCTCCATGCTAATGGTATGCTTTACTGCTTAAAGGGGGAAAAAAAAAAAGGACTTACCATTTACAGTATTTTATTTTTATTTGCTCGTTGTAGTCTAGGCAGGGGGTAATAAGTGACTTGATAACTTAGTTGTACTTAGTAGCATATAAGCAGTGAATCACAATTAGGTTAGCATCGGGTTCCACTGCCTATATTGTCAAGCTGAGTGGTTCAACTGCACATGGGCAAAGGAAGTGTAAATGTGCACTCCGGATCCGAAAATGGGCGTTTAAAAGTGAATGATTGACATATCTGCCCTGCAGCACTGTACATGAAAAAATAAAATCTTGAGCTGCATGGGCGGATAGGGGATTTAAAAAAAAATGGTAATTATTTTTAATGATTTTTAAAATGCTTCCGTAGCGCTTATACTCTGCAAACTGAGGTAAAAATATAAAATTATATACATATATTGATTAACAGAATTATTGTTGTTGCGGGTTAACATTTACAGTCCCTTTAAGTTTTTGTGATATTATTATTATTGTTTAGTGAAGATTTATTTGCCATTTAAATCAAAATAATTGAGTGGCCTTTGGATTTTGGTCCTGATCTTTTGGTGGAGTTTTATATTTTCTTTGGAGTAGTCTGTGTTGTGTTTTTTTTACATTTAGCCTACACTCCGCTCTTATCACAAACTGTTTTCCCATCTTTTATCACCAATTACCATTTTGATTGTTAACTATTTAGGAGGCAGGGCCCTGTAACCCTTCTGTCTAAGTCTGCCTTCCCTGTCTTGTTTATATTTATTGCACCCAAGGGTGCAACTACCATTGATGCAGCAGGTGCAGTGGCACCAGGGCCCAAGTGTTGTGGGGGAGCATAGCAGCCAGCCTATACATAGGTGAGTGCGAGTGCAGAATGTGTACAGCCAAATGCAGGGCAGCCTTTTATTAGTGCAGGTTGTAGGTCTATCTATTATTTCTATTGCTTACTTCTGAGATACTTTTGGAGGGCCCAAAAAATAGGTTTGCACCACGGCCCTCTGTTGAATCAGTGCGCTGCTGATTGCACCTCCTGTATATAACTGCAGAATCTATTGGCGCCTGATTGCACCTCCTGTATATAACTGCAGAATCTGTTGGCGCTTTAGAAATAATAATTGATACGTCTTTTGCTTAAAGCCTGGGTCTCCTCTAGGATTATACATTGGTTCACGGGTGCCTTGTAGTAAGATGACCAGATTTTACAGACCCAAATTCAGGACACCTCCATAAATATTAACGTGGAGTTAAAAATAAAAAAAGTATCTTGAATGTGAAAATAGTTTTAACTACAAGTGAGCAGTAGAATCCCAGGACTCATTTACACATCAACAATCTTTTAAAAACAGTACATTGTATTTAACAGTAAAAAAAAACCACAACAACAACAACATTTTCCACTGACAATATGTAGATAAAATAATAAAGTGTATTGGATACAAATAAGAGTAAATAAAAAGATTAAAGAAAAAATATTTAGTCAGAGCAGGGGTGCCGGTGATAGTTACTATCGTTGAACAACCAGCCCTGGCCCACAGTCCTCAATCCAGGCTTCTATCCTAGTTAGTCAATCTGGACCTGGCTATGAGGGGGTCCGTAACAGTGTGCAGCCTGCTTTGTGTGATTGGAGGAACAGACTATACAGGTCAGATACATTTACTGTCTGCAACACTGAGTCCCACCCACGATCCACAATAAAAAAAAAAAAAAAAAAAAAAAAGGAGGCTATGGTCCACCTGTTGGAGCACCATGACACCCCCATATTCTACACCCAAATTTCAGTTCTGATTAGGGCAACAGAAGGAGAAAAAGAAGAAACTAACTGGCTTGAGGAAGGGGATAGAAAAAACTAGGTCACGCAAGTAACACACCCATGCAGACGCTACTTTGGGTTGACCAGCTATGGGGGACACATTCGGAGACATTTAGAACACTGGAGCAACATTTTTGTTTTCCAAATGTTCCCTTGGAAATTAGGGAGAGAGGCTAAAATTCCAGGACCGTAACTCACCTTTTAATTTATTGTGACATATTTATGTTACCTCTTGTACGTCTCCTTTTTTCAGGCCACATGTTGAATTACTAGATTCAAGTCTCTAATATAAAGGAATTGTCATTCGAACTTTAGTTAGTTTTGACTAAGACGTCTGTGGATTTGAGTCCAGTTATCAGTCTTGTTTTCATTATGGAATCTGATGGTGTAATTGGGTAAATCCTTTAATAAATGAATATTTGAATATAGATTGACCTTTGAGGATGTTACCTCTTAATGTATTTAATTCAACTTGCTTATTATATAGCAGTAGTGCCAATTATAAAACTTGAATAATGGCTTTGTTTTTTAATTTATTACATGCTGGAACAGAGGTTGCACTGGTGTGCCTGTCATTTTTATACATACAGTGGTAGAAATATCAGAAACAGTAGTAATTGCTAAATAGGTGGAGGAAAGATCAATTTTCCAGATACATTATGTGTCAAAGACAAAAGGAAGACATCCATTTCTTTCTGGTGGCTCACCAGTGGCTGAGAATTTTACACATCTGATTTCTAGTGGATGTTGTATAAACAGAAGTAAAAATAATATATTGAACTATAAAGCTAAAACCGTGGTAATACAATAATTAAAATATAAGCAGGCTCAATTGAAAGGCGTAGCATCATTTCTAAATGATGACTGAGGGTTAAAGAAAAGATAAAAATAAAAAAAAAGAAGGGGGAGAAACAAAAGGAGATAGTTTCGGATCGGGGCAGCCAGTTTGTCTCTAGGGCCTTGTGCACTTAGTTGGGAATTCGACTCTCCTTCTCCTCAGGCTACCATACACAGTCTAATGGTGCCGCTGAGCCATCCAACCAAGTCCTGGAGCAGTTCCTCTGATGCTATGTATCGGACCACCATGATAATTGGGCTGATCTGCTACTCAGCTGATCTGCTAGTCAACCTCAGAGTGCCTACTCCGAAACTGGCACCTCGTTACATCGGGCCTTTCCATATTTTTCATAAAGTTAACCCGGTTGCCTACGCCCTTGACATTCCTTCTAGCATGCATATCTCCAACGTTTTCCACGTATCACTCCTTAAGCCACTAGTGTGCAATCATTACACTATCGCTTCTCTTCGTCCTCATACCATTCCAGTTGGCAACCATGAGGAGTACGAAATACACAGAATCCTCAACTCCCGTCTGTTCAGGGATCAAGTCCAGTACCTTGTCTACTGGAAGTGTTACACTCTGGAGAAACTCTTTTGGGTTTCCTCTTCTGATGTTCACGCTTCTGTGCTTCTCTGTACATTCCATGCCCATTTTCCCTATAAGCTTTTTGTCCCCCGCGGGGAGGGGTTGTTGAGGGAGGGGTACTATCAGGGTTAATTACCCTTCCTTGTTTCACTTGGATTGCAGGCCTGTTTTCGGTTTCTCTTGCCCTCTAATGGACAAACTTGTTAACATCATCACTCTGCAACTAATGGCAACTTCCTGTCTCTCAGTGATGATGTAACGCCACTTTACTATATTATCATCACCCAGTTCACTTTGTCTCCGCCCTTGCTTGAGTCCAGATCTACCAAGTGCACTCCTGCATTTTGATACTGTTCTCTGTGTATGACACTGGTTTTTACTGACTGTTGTCCTGGTTCCTGACTCTGGCAATTGTTCCTTTAGTTCCTGCTCTCTGTGTTCCCTGACCTAGCTCAGCTTACTACCCGCTTTGGCATGTGTTCTCTGCCTTGATACTGACTTCGTCCTGGAAATCCCTATTGTTGTTTATTGTTATTTTAAATAAACTTTATTTTCTAACCCACACTGTTTCCGTCTGGTTTCTTGGTTCCCTGACACCAGGATGCTGGGACTCACCTAATATGTTTAGTAAATCTTAATGCCCCCTATCTAAAAGGTTAATAAAAAGGAAATTAGTCTATTTTTTTCACTCTGTCTTACTTTTAGATTCATAACCCCCCAAAAAAACTCCATGTTGGAAGATATTGGGGAAAGGGGGAATATACTAAGGGTTTTAATAACATGCAGAAACAAAGAAAGAATACAAAAAAGGGAGTCATACGTTTGAGAGTTGCAGGCTCAGGAATATTTGGAGTCAACATTTGTGCTAACATTACACGACTTGTATTCAGGTTATATAGTTTAGAAATGAGATGAGCCTTTTTTTTTTTTTTTTTTACTTTAAAACAAACAAACAAACAAATAAAACACAGGAAAAAATATAATTTATAGTAGATAAATAAAAATTAAATTAAAGAAAACAGCTATTTCCTGACAGATTACCATCATGCTGCCAGTATTTCTCAGTGCAAAGTATTCAATTAAAATGTTAAGCATTGTATTTTATTGTTTTTTTACAACATTTATAAACTCACGCTGACAAAAATGTTCTATCATGCAGCAAAAAAATATATATAAAAAAAAATCCATGAAACAAAGTTTGTTAAAATTATTTGAAATTGATATATAAACTAACAGGAAATACATGTTTACACACAACAAGTACTAATTGCCCTCTGGGTGAAAAGTAGAATTTTTGTTTACAAAGTTATCTGCCCCCATAAGCATGAAAGCAAAACACATTTTTTCAGTAAGCACAAGAGCATCCATATAAAAAAAACTCACAAAACGAAACCCTCTTTTAGATTAAAACATTGCATTTGATGCCCTTTAATGGGGAAATATAATATAACATACACACTATCTTATTATTCATTTACAAACATGACACTGTATCTTTTTGTTCAATCTCACCTCTCCCCTTTGCTCTTCAGTGTGTTTGACTTTGTCTTTAGAGATTTCCAGTTTCATTGATTTATTAGTTTATCTGCCATGAAACAGAGTTGAGTAAGAGGAGTCTGGTTTATGGAATTAGGTTTGTGAGGTGATTGGAAAACTACTTAGCTGATTGTTTCCAAGGTGTGCATTATCCTCTACTCCATATATTGTATGTTAACTCTGAGCTGGTAAAAATGTAAATATTTTAGGCTCAGCACTATGGACAAACTTCAAAGTGGTTGGATCTTCATTGAAGGGATATTTATACAGTAAATGCATGCTTGACACAATGATGTATTCAAAGCAAAGATTAGCCTAAGAGTAATATGTAGATGTATTTTTACCATTAGTAGTTGTTTAAATATTGATAATATAAGTGTAAAAGTTTAGTTTCTAGAAAGTACTCTACATTCTATAAAGTAATGGGCGCAGCCATGTTTGAACTAGTTTTCTATTTATCTCTGTCTTCTGTGGACAACATTAGATATATATATATAAACCAGGCAATAAACAGAGCTTGTGTAAATAAGGCTGTGTGGAAAACCACTCTCTTGTTTGTATTAGTCTTTTTTATTGCCTGTTGTATATCTGTTCCTAATTGTTTGCAGCAGGACAGTGAGATAAGGCAAGGCACCGTCCATTATTTTATAGAAACTCAGTGGAATTTAAAAAAACAACAATTTTCAGAGTTAAATTACAAGAAAATGGGACAAAATAAAGTAAATTACAACGTTTTTAAACTACACATAATTAAACATTTTATATTAAAATCGCATATGTTTAATATCCCTTTTACACTGTTGGTGAAATTGTTAATCTCCACAGTAAATTCGGTTCCATATTTCTTCTTTCATTACTCTTTCAATTTTACTTCTGTTAACAAATTGACTTTGTTTTCTTGGTATTCTTTCTTGAAAAGCATATCTAGGTAGGCTTAGGAGTAGCAATGTACTACTTAAGCTAGCTGGTGATTGGCCTTTTGTCACTGGCTCATGCAATGTGTTCAGCTAGTTCCAAGTAGTACATTGTTGCTCTGGAACTAACTTAAACTATGTGTTTAACCCCTTTGCAGGGGTTAAACACATAGTTATATGCAAACAATAATGTAACAATAAAAGCATTTTATTTTTGCACTATGTTTCTTTAACCCTTACACTGCTAAGCTTTTTTTCACCCCAGTGCTGAGACAATTTTGAGCTTTTTTGCTACCTACATTTAAACCCTATTGTAAGAAAAAAAATTAAGATAGTGACCTATACAAATTATGTATTGTTGTTTTTTCCAGCAGGCCCTGAAGATGTGAGATAGCTGCAGCAAAAACTGTAAAAAAAATATATATAATTTTTTCTTAGATTTTAGTAAATAATACTGAAAATGGCCATGTGACTACTGCTGTTACTGTAATTCCCTTACTAAATTGTCACCATGGGTAGCCACATGTGAAATAGGGGCCATACAAACTTTTGGGTGTTAGAATATAAATTAGAGAGACCCCCATTGTGCAATACAGAAATAAAAACAGTTTTCTTTTTTTGCAAAGTGGCCACTGTTACCACAGTAATCACCTGACTATACAAACAAAATTCATATATTCTTTTTGAGAGAGGGACTTGTCTACTAGAACCTAAACTTTATTAGGTGTCTTAATACATACCAGGCGATTCTCTTTCAAATGAGGGGTCTTGGTTTGTAGCTGCTATAGGAGCTGAGATCGAGGTCCCCATCCAGCTCCCTTGCAGCGACACTGAGCTTCCTGGTTCTGCCCTCTTTGTGACATCACCACATGCATACGTGGTGACATCATCAGTATTCCCATGAAGCCTGAGACTGCCTCCCACTAGGCCACCAACGATCCCCGGCCTGTAGTGCAGGGGATTGCCGAAAACAGCGATTTATCGGCGATCCCTCACCCTGAATGACAAAAAGGGCTTGTCATGCGCGTTGTGTATGACTACTGTAGCTCGTTATACGCATCAAAGTGGTTAATCTACATGTAGATATATAAGTATATTCTTTTGACATATTTTTTTCTTGAAGTATGAGAACATATTAATTTACTTTGTTTTGCATTCTTGTTTTGTTATCTTCATGTTATACTTTAACTATTATGTTATCTGTGTCATATTGTTTGTTAGATTTTAATTATAGATAGTGGTTACTCCCTGATCCCTTTTAAAGCCTTCTGAATCCTAATTACTCTGACTTTTTCTTCTCTTCTGACCCCTTTCATGAAAGTAAAATTGAAGCACCATGGCCTCAATTACAATCTTTTGGAGACTTGCTCCCGAAAACACTTTTTCAACCGAAAAACTCCCCTGAAAAGGACTTTACTAGTGTAAAATAGAAACTGGGAGATCTCCTCATACTAACTGATACAATAGCCCATTCACACCTCTAAAGGTTACAGATAAGCTCTATAAATGTAACCCCTTTGTTTACTCTGCAAAGCAAATGCTTATTTGCATGTGTGACATTAACCTTTTGTTATCAGAATACATGCTCAACACTCAGTAACCATATAAATTCCATATGCATCTTTGCATGATGGGCATACTTGTATAGTCACTTCAGAACACCAACATTTACAAATGGAGTGTTTTTATATTTCATTTTTAATATTTGATTGTAAGTTATACTTGGACTGTTGTGATTGTCACTAACTGTCTGGTGTTATTAAAATCATGTTTTTAAAGGGGATTGCTTAATTGCAACTTTTATAGTTAAAGGAATATGAAACCCAAAAAATGTTCTTTTGTGATTCAGGTGGAGCATACAATTTTAAAACTTTTTTAATTTACTTCTATTATCAAATTTGCTTCGTTCCCATGATATTCTGAGTTGATGAGATACCTAAGTTGGCACCTGGAGCATTACATGGCAGGAAATAGTGCTGCCCTCTAGTGCTCTTACAAATGGATAACATTCTTGCAAAACTGTTGCCATATAGCGCTCCAGAAATTGACCGGCTCCTAAGCATACATCCCTGATTTTCAACAAAATATACCAAGATAACTAATAAAAATTGATAATAGAAGTAAACAAGAAAGTTGTTAAAAATTGCATGCTCTATTTGAATCATGAAAGAAAAATGTTGGGTTTATATCCCTCTAACTATTGTAATCTGTTTCCATCCGCACCACTGCTACTTTCAAAGTGTTTGCGCCTACATTATGGAACTCACGGTCAGGAATACTCATTCCAGTTTACAAGTTTCATAATGTAGGCACAGGTACTTTGAAACACATTCTTGTGAAAGTGTTTGAACTTTGTGGGCATGGAGGTGCATCCTCTATAAAAACCTGCACACGACACCACAATCTCATTTAAGGTAGCAGGGCAATTGTGTTATGATTTAAAGTTTAAGCAATGTTAAAATCTGGTAAAATAAGATATTATTTCTTACATAGAAGCTCATAGTCGCCATTTTGTTTTCAGTTCACAACAAAATGGAAATAGTGCTTAACAAACACTAATTATAAATAATGTTTTAATAAATACTTGTCAGGGTTGCAAAGCGACTGCATAGTGATAGAAAAACATTGTAAGTCTGCTCATCCTGGCAACCTAAAAGATACATTCAGATGGAATAGCAGTGATGCAGATGGAAACACTATAGTTAAAGGGACATAAAACAAGTTGGGAGAGAGACAAAATATAATATGTACTTTAATTACTTTACCTGCAAATTTATACTGCAGTGCCTCACCATTAACCCTTTCTTTTATTTTTTTTGAATTGTACAGCTCTAACTCCCCCCACACAATTACTTCTATGGCTGCATCTACTGTATATCCACCTTTGATTTGGTAGAATGCAGAATTTAACACTCATTATCTGCGGGAGCCTGCCTAGAAGCAGCTGTGAACTCAGTTGAAATATAATGCCTGTGTTTATAATGCTAAACACTAATAAGGGGGGTGGATCAGACTATTCCAGACAGCATGGCAATGTAACTAATTTTGCTTATTTTTTGAAAACTATTTTAAAATACTTGCCAGCAATTTTTAAACATTTTTTTTTAATGCAAAATACTTTTACTTAATTAGCCCTTCTAGGATATGCACAGATCTCAACATGTTTTATGGCACTTTAACTATAAAAGTGACAATTAAGCAATCTTCTTTACAAATTAGATTTTAATAATGCCAGTACTGTTAGTGACAATCATTATATGGCAAGTGTGACTTACAATCAAATATTAAAAATGAAAAATTAAAACAAAAAGGGCCATATTACGAGTAGAGAGCAAATGTTTGCCTGCTAGCTATAAGGGATTTATCACGGGTGATTGCGCTAGTCAAGCTTATAGCTTATTACTTGTATTACGAATTGAAAGCAAACGTGATGCTTGAACGCAATTGTGATTTACGCTAGAATGATTACCATGTCCTCAGAGCTATGGTTAACTGTTTCCCGAAACAAAAAAGTTGCACAAAAACATCAAAAATACATTACAAAGTATATTTACACTCATAATAACACTGTCTAATAAAAATGATTACAAAAAAAAAAGTGCACAAAAGAGTTATAGAAGCTCAAAGATATAAGGTTTCAGGTGTTGGGGAAAAAAAGGCATGGAAAGGGTTTTAACATAGAGATATATATATGTCTAAATATGTATATGTGTGTGTATATATATATATATATATATATATATATATATGTCCATATGTGTGTACATATGTATTTATGTATTTACAGACATATACACATATAAACACATAAATACTTATGTACACACATAGACATAAATATAA
>CAJPDP010803876.1:0-13636 GCA_905336975.1 Bombina variegata variegata
TGTCTGCCATTTCTGAACAAAGGGGTCCCCAGAAAAGCATTTACAACCATTTGTGCCATGATTGCACAAGCCATTTGTAAATAATTTCAGTAAGAAACCTAAAATTGTGAAAAAGTAAAATTTTTTTATTTGATCACATTTGGTGGTGAAATGGTGGCATGAAATATACCAAAATTATATAGTTTTGATAGGTAAATATAAGAAAAGGCTATATTTCAGTTTAAATGTAGTGATGGCAAAAATGCTAAAAATGCTCTGGTCTTTTGGGAAGTTTTAGTCTGAAATGGCCGGTCCTTAAAGGGTTAAGTGACCATAATCAGAACTACTCAAATAGTGAAATTTCACTCAAAAGTTGTAATTTCCTTAAGTAAATAGTTCAAAAGATGTGAAACCACACACACACATATCCCTCTCTATATAAAAACACATACACACATAAATATATCATATATACACACAGGTAGAAAACTGCTTGGGACCAGAAAAGGTTTGAATTTCTTAATAGTTTGGATTTTGTAATATTTGCATCTTTAAAATGGCATCGTTTAGAGTGGGGATGGAAGAAATGATAGAGAGTGTCTCCTTAATGCCAAAATTTCTTTAATTCAAAATAATCATGTGATAAAATAATGTACAGATTCACCTGTTTAAATAGACACCTGGGATTCAACCCTTACATTCTATGTACATAGCTTATGCTTAAACTAACAGCGCCATCTAGTGAGTCTATTGGAGCAAATCTGACAATAAAATACAGCTAAGAAGCCTGCAGAAAAAAATATTATATACTGTAACTCATTGCACATCTCCTAAGTAAAGCTTTACTCAAACATGAACAGTAATTTCTAGTATGATGCAGGGTAAATCCCATCATTAATTACATATTATGCAACTTTTTCATATACATCAGAACACTTATCAAACATTGGCCAATCAAATAAATGAACATATATAAGTGTTTCTTTTGTTGCTTGCCTAAAAGTGGGAGTCAGAAAGCCTAAACAAATGAAAAAAGGAAAAAAAAGAACAAGGTCAGGCATATATGTACTACAAAAAAAAAAAGAGTATAACAGAATTATCTAAAAAAAATACCGACCAATTAATCTCTCTATTCATACCCTTCGGTTCCAGAGTATTGAAATGGAATATCCAAAAGGTCTCTCGTTGTTTTAGCAATAGATCCCTATTGCCACCTCTCCTGGAGGTCTCTACCTGTTCTATAATCTGGAACCAAAGTTGGCTGATTTGATGGACAGCTGTTAAAAAATGATGGGCCACCAGAGCTGTTATGATCTTACATCTGATATTACTTTTATGCTCGGTGATATGATAGCGGATACTCCTTGAAGATTCCACAATATAAACCTGCCCACATGGACACTTAATCAGATAGATGACGTAATTAGTATTACATGTAAAATGATCCTTATAATGATATTTCTGTCCAGTGTGGGGATGTTGAAAATATGGGCCTTTTATAATAGAACTACAGTTGCTACAACCCAAACAGGGGAAACAACCCACATTCTTCTTAGTGATGTATTGTTGAGATACATTTTTGCCAGAACCAATGTCAGCTCTTATGAAAACATCTCTCAAGCTTTTACTGCGTTTATACGCCGGCATAGGAAAGTGGTAAAACTCCTCAATGTTTGGATTGCAACTGTTTAAGACATTCCAATGTTTACGAATGATTCTGGATATACACTGACTTTGTCTCGAATACTCTGATACAAAAATAATTCTCCTGTTTTGTTATTTATCCTTGGTTTGTTTCGATTTTAATAGGAGGTTCCTATTCATAGGTAATATGGTTTCAATAGTGTTAGTGATTAAATCCATAGGATAACCCCTTTCCAATTTTTTTTGTTCCATTTCAGTAAGTCTAATAGGTACTTTAGATTCATCAGCTACAATGCGTTTAACCCGCAGCTTTTGACTCTTGTGCAGTGATTTAATGAGTGAAGGATGTAATACTAATTACGTCATCTATCTGATTAAGTGTCCATGTGGGTAGGTTTATGTTGGGGAATCCTCAAGGAGGATCCGTGATCGTATCACCGAGCATAAAAGTAATATCAGATGTAAGGTCATAACAGCTCCGGTGGCCAATCATTTTTTTAACAGCTGGCCATCAAATCAGCCAACTCCGGTTCCAGATTATAGAACAGGTCAAGACCCCCAGGAGAGGTGGCAATAGGGATCTATTGCAAAAACAACGAGAGACCTTTTGGATATTCCATTTCAATGCTCTGGAACCGAAGGGAATGAATAGAGATTAATTGGTTGGCATTTTATTGAGATAATTCTGTTATACACTTTTTTTGTAGTACATATATGTCTGACCTTGTTATCTTTTTTTCCTTTGTTTAGGCTTTCTGACTCCCACTTTTAGGCAAGCAACAAGAGAAACACATATATGTTCATTTATTTGATTGGCCAATGTTTGATAAGTGTTCTGATGTATATGAAAAAGTTGCATAATATGTAATTAATGATGGGATTTACCCTGCATCATACTAGAAATTACTGTTCATGTTTAAGTAAAGCTTTACTTAGGAGATGTGCAATGAGTTACAGTATATAATATTTTTTTCTGCAGGCTTCTTAGCTGTATTTTACTGTCAGATTTGCTCCAATAGACTCACTAGATGGCACTGTTAGTTTCAGCATAAGCTATGTACATTGAAGGTTAAATCACAGGTGTTTAAACAGGTGAATCTGTACATTATTTTATCACATGATTAAGTGGCATGCACGCCGAAACGTTGTGCTCTTTTGACCCTATTATGGACATTATTTTGAATTAAAGAAATTTTGGCATTAAGGAGACCCTCCGTATAATTTCTTTTATGCTATATTTGGGAGTTTGGTAGTAGCTTCAGGTCGGTCTATCCTGTGGATTGCAGTGCTGGATTCTATCTTCCTTTCACTAGAGTGGGGATGGAACCAAGTGCAAACAACATGTCATTTAGACAATATTTATATGTCATAACACAGCGTATACATGTAACCTAAAGGTAGTTTTATATAATATTTTTATACTTTATACCTTAGAAAGATGAGTTTAGTAGAGTAATAGGAAAGGTGATTGGTTGTTAATATAGACCATTTGCCTTTTAAAAAACAAACCAACCAACGATACAGGCAGAGAAGATCTCTCTGTGTGTGTGTGTGTGTGTATATATATATATATATATATATATATATATATATATATATATATATAAATACACCCATCTATCCATCCAATTTTATTCCACTATATAAAAGATTACCTTAAACCTTCTGGCACAAAAGGGTTTGCAATGCATTATTTTAGAACATGCTGCAGGGCCTTTTGGTAGAAAATAATTACTAATACAAACCTTATAAATCTGCAGATAGGAAAACAATGCAAAACAGCATAGAGCAAATTTAGGTTTGGGGGGGTGGTGGTTATGCTTATCTGATAAATTAATTTCTTTCATGGGGATGAGTCCGTGAGCCATTACTCCTGGCTACTAAGAGGAGGCAAAGATTCCCAAAGCTCTAAGAGAACTTAATCCTTCTCAATGCTCTGGTATTCCAGTCCGACATATAGACAAAAAAGGAGAAGTAGGAAAGCAGGGAAAAAGAGGTGCAAACTAGAACTGCTGTCAGAAAAAATAAAGTAAAAAATGAAACTGGGCGTATCTCGTGGACACAACACCATGAAAGAAATTAATTTATTAGGCAAGCATACATTTTGTTTCCATAGCGGACCCTATGTAGCTTTCCCTCCCGACTGTGCTCATGTCCAAGGTACACACGACCGCAGCGAATAAAGAGCAGATCGAAGGAAGTAGACCATGTGAATGGACTGCGCTGCAAAGCTGACATACCAGAGGTCAGTGGCCATGCTGCACAAGACATAAGTCCAGGCCCTCACTCAGACACGGTACTATATGCATGTATAAACGGAGTTTGCAAAGGGGAAGTAAGCAGCAACACACCATAGTTCATCTGCGGCGCTGTTAGACATGCAAATCCCTTGTTCTGCTGACCCTGAACAGAGACACCTCCATTTCTTATAATCTATCTGCTGAGCATTTTATAACCCTGTGCGGCTAGAGGAAAACAGAGCCCTATACCTCAATGAGAGTTAACCCCTATGGAGAAGGCACGCTTAGCAAATAGAGGATACCTTAAGCAATTTGGGTCTTCTCCAACACCTATTTAATATTACAATTCTACACCCAAGGTATAAATACTAAAGATGCTCAACAAGGCAGTCAGCACCTATTAAATAAGTAGAACTTATCTCTCACAATATCATATACCTCTGTCATACAGGCAGCCTACATAGTTCCTGGACATACAAAAGAAGCTCACCCAGGTGGTAAATTGCCATAGAACAGGCTAACAATGTTACTGAGCCGGTTGTTAGTTCCTGTAAGTTTGCTTCTCTCTGTGTGTATTTCGAAAAAGGGGCAACCAGATGTGGACTCCTTGCCCGGTGTGCCTAGAGGAATATGGCTACACCTCACTGACGAGACCCAATGAAGGCCGAAACAATCGTCTGGGGTTGCTGTGTTCCTTGTTCAGAAAGGAATTGCCTGGTATTTCGGTGCTGGACTGACCATAATAGGAAGGATCAGACTGACATACTACAGGACAGTTCTACTCTGTGAAAAGCATTACTGGGTTAAAAGAAGCTGCACCCAGGTGGTAAATCGCCATAGAACAGGATAACAAAGTTATTTAGCCCGTTGTTCGTTCCTGTGAGTGTGCTTCTCTCTGTGTGTATTTAGTTCCTGAACATGACTGGGCTCCAGCCCAATAAATCTAAGAGCCCCAGTAATTAAAAATTAATGCAGCAATATTTAAAACAAAACTCTGCTACTACAGCGCCTAAAATGGCTCCTCCTGCTTCTACACAAACCACAGAAGCTCAACAGCATCCCCCCACCTCCACTAGTTCAACAGGATTAACCAAAGAAGACTTGCAGTCTCTATGTACAAAAGAAGATATCAAAGAGATGATGAACTAAGATAAGAACTGGTATGGAGAGCTGAAAAGAGATATTTCAAAAGTAACCCAAAGAGTTTCAACCCGTGAAGAGAATCACAATACCACCTATAGTACTATACAACATGTCTCATTTGATGTATGACCAGGAGGAAACAATACAAAATCAATTACAAAACGTGGAGTATTTGGACAATAGGGACAGATGCAACGACCTGCACATACACAGTATACAGGAATCTATTCTACCTGCTGCTCTAGAGGGATGCGTTCAGGATTTGTTCCGAACAATCAAAAGATCTGCATAGAAAGGGCACAGAGAGCCTTGAGAGCAAAACCACCATCAAAGGCACCCCCACGTGATGTTATTGTCAAGCTCCTTAATTATAAGGACAAAGAGGAGATACTCAGAAATGCCAGACAAAAGCAAAAGATATCACACGCAGGCAGTCATATACAGATATTTACAGATCTGAGTCCAGTCACTCTTAAAAAAATGTAGAGACTTACAATACATCACCTCTGTCTTAAGGGATAAGAAGATAGCATACAGATTGGGATTCCCAGTCAGTATCATAGTACCCAGAGGAGACTCCACCACATCTACAAAAAAATTACTTACCAGGCTTTTGCAAAGCACTAAAGATTGCCTGGTATTTTGGTGCTGGACTGACCTTGTTAGGCAGGATCAGACTAACAGGAATAGGGCTAAGGAGCCCTACAGAGGTGCGCTTGTATATGGAGAAACAACGGAGATGTCTATAGATGAACCCAAGTTCAAATGAACGGCAGCACTCCCAGATAGATGGGTCACGAAACAATCCTGTAAAGACAGAAAAGGAGGCGCCACATAGGACAGTATTGTCTGTTCAATGAACCCAATAGAACCAGACAAATGGAAACTCACATAGATGAAGGCACTGACGGTGTCAAACACAGCAGGCTGGGACCTCTAAGTCGCCCGACAGACTCACTTCCAATTGGCAGGGGCTGATCACGTGAAGACGTTTCACCACTTAGAGGAGTTTCCTCAGCAAGACCTCAAAGACGTCCAAGATACCTGCGCCAATCAGCTAGAACGGCTGGAGGGTGTGTAATGAAGAGGGCTTGCCTACCGTGTATTTCATGCTACGATCCCCTCAATTGCAGTAAAGGAATAATCCACGGAGCAAGGGTGAATAAAAAGTTTATTAAAAACAGAGATAAACAGCAACGCGTTTCTCAGCCATAAAATGCAGTTTCATCAGGCTGTAACTAACACACATACACTTGCTCTATATATAGAACCCTCTAGCCAATCAGACACCAGTATTGGCTCACACCCAAAAATGGATGTCAATATTTTAAAGAGATACAATTAATTAATGAACATCGCAACATTATACACTAAAATAATTATATAAAATAATAAGCAACCTCTTATTTGCTAAAAAATGCATAAAAAAAGAGATACACTTGAAAAATATTAAAATGAAATGATCATAAAAAGTGGTGTATATCACCACTGTATTTAAGCAATAACAAGGTGTTATTAATAATGTAAGGACCTATATATAATAATCAAGACATTACAATATATAATGAATCAAGACATTACAATCCACTTAAGTGACGTGGTATTCATATACTAAAGATTTTGTATATTGTGCAATAACCTACCTGTTTTGGGTTAATACAACCATTAAAAATAAAATAATAAACAACCCTCTCCAGTTATTAGCCCACAGAAGTGCATGTACAAAGGCTGCATCTTGTAACAACCCAATCTCTAATGGTGTGAAAGTGAATAATAAGTGACATAAGACTATCATCTTATATTTAAACATATATTATTTTAAAAGAAACCAAATTCAGATCCACAAAAAGAACCCACAGAGGTCAGTGGAAGGCCGCCAGATCCACATTTATATTGAGACCAGATGGATAGTAACTTCTCAATTTGTGGATCCAGTAGGTCTCCCTTTGTCTGAGTCTGAAGAATCTATTATAGAGATGATATTTGGGAATATACTCTATAGGAAAAATGGAAAAATATTTAGTGTCACCATTATGTTTGATATTACAGTGTCTCGGTACACTATGTGATTTATAGTTGTTTTTCATGTTGCGGTAATGCTCAAACCACCTGATACTGAGGCGCCTGCAGGTACGACCTACATATTGGATCCCACAGATGCAAGAGAGAAGGTAGACCACATAGCTGGATGGGCAGGATACGCGGCCAACTATGGGATAAATACGTTTAGTCACATTAGATTAAAATGTGTGTTTGTTGTGTACAATGTGGACACACATTTTACATCTTTTTACCCCGCATCTGAAGGACCCCTGTTGTGTCGCTCTTTTATTTGTAGTTAAAGTCTTAAACACAATATTTTTCTTATGTTTCACTATTTTGCTTGGTGCTACAATGGTCTTTAGATTAGGGGCCTTTTTAAACACTATCATGGGTTTTGATTCTATTAAATTACCCAAAATAGGGTCCTTAGTCAAGATATTCCAATGTTTATTTATGATTTGTTTTATCAGGTTATGATTACAATTATTTTGTGTGATAAACATTGTACGATTATTAGCATTATTTGCTTTCTGCACAACATCTTTTTTATTTGAAAAATATTCCTCCCTATCATCCAGCTTAGCTCTTCTATATCCGTTATCAATGATATGAGGTGGGTACCTCTTCTCTATAAATCTTTCTTTTAAGATTAAGCTTTGCGCCTCATAAATCAGAAAGCATACTACAATTACGACGTACTCATTTAAATTGCCCATATGGGGGACATTCCTTCTCCAGGGATAATAGTGATTGCTGGTAAAATCCAGATAACTATTATCTGTTTTAAATTAGGTTGTACTAGTGACCTTCCCATTGACAAACCAGAGATTAAGATCCAAAAAAACAGTGATCTCATTATTGATAGAGCTAGTAATCAATCCTCTGAGTGGTGAAACGCCTTCACGTGATCGGCCCCTGCCAAATGGAAGTGAGTCTATCAGGCGACTTAGAGGTCCCGGCCTGCTGTGTTTGGCACCGTCAGTGCCTTCATCTATGTGAGTTGCCATTTGTCAGGATCAGACTAATATACTTCAGGAAAGTTTTCCTCTGTGAAAAGCACAATTGGGCAAAAAAAAGCTGCTTCCAACTGGTAACCGGTCCATGGAACAAGACACTGAGCTGTTGTTCATTCCTGGCAGACTGCTTCTTCTGTAAAGATTCATATACCACTGCCCAAATATACCAAATATAAACAGAGCATCAAAGTCTCACAACTAGCTGGAGAAAACTCTACTTCAGGCAATGTTCAGGAGGCTAATGCTAACTCAACAACTTTCACCCAAGACACTCACTATGGACATTGAAGTATCCATAACTATACCCATAATAAACTTCACAATGGATCTGAACATAGGCTTCAGTGGCTACAGGTTGTATACTAAAGCTAACTATGTATGTTTGGGTTTACAGCTAATAAACATATTTATTTATTTTAAAAAAAGTAGGTATTCAATCTCTAACCTTCCAGATAATAGAGTTGAGATCTGATGATAAAAGGGACCATGAAACAGTAAGTCATGTTGAAGAGAAAAACCATGGAGAAAACTTGACATTTGAATAATATTTGCAATCCAAGTTCTTCGGGGGCCTGGCCGGAGCAATCAGAATTACTAAAGAATGCTCTATTCAGTCCGAGTTATGACGCCTGAAGACAGAAGTCATCAGATCTATATCTGGAGACCCTAATGAACCACCATCTAGTTTAAAACTACTAGATGGAGAGCTCAATCATGTGAAAGGGAATGCCAAAGTATGAAAACTGCTACCCAGTATAAATAATTAAATCAAAAGGCAGATGCCATGCTTGCTATAAGAGGCCTTTCTTTGATGAAAGGATACCTAATTCCTGTTCATATAGCTCCTGAAAGATATACTATAAAAAGTACCATTCACCATTAGAATAGTTACTCAAAAGCTTTACATAAAAGCTGGAAAAGGAAAAAACATCCTATTAACTTTAGCGGATGAAATAAAAGACAAAGCTTGGTGTACTCTCTAAAATGTATTGAAATAATAGCCTCCGGAACTCCTGCAAAATAAAAAGCAAAATTAACAGTGGATCTACCCTAAAGATAAGTAAGATGTAAGGTAGTGGGGACAGTTTCAAAATGCTCCAAGAAATACACAGAAATTCAAAGATAAATATAAGACCACAAAAGCAACTTTACTATATACATTTATATAAATAATAACATATCTATATCTATAACAGGGACTTTAATGTCAAAATACGAGCACTTAAAGGGATAGTAAACCCAATTTTTTTCTTTCATGATTCAGATAGAGCATGCAATTTTAAGCAACTTTCTAATTTACTCCTATTATCATTTTTTTTCGTTCTTTTGGTATCTTTATTTGAAAAGCAGGAATGTAAGCTTAAGAGCCGGCCCATTTTTGGTTGAAAACCTGGGTTACACTTGCTTATTGGTTTGCTAAATGTAGCCACCAATCACAAGCGCTAGCCAAGGTGCTAAAACCAAAAATGGGCAGGTTCCTTACCTTATCATCCTACATTTTCAAATAAAGTTAACAAGAGAACAAAGAAAAATTACGAATAGGAGTAAATTAGAAAGTTGATTAAAAATTCAATGCTCTAGCAGAATCATGAAAGAAAAAATTTGAGTTTACTATCCCTTTAAGCTTGACTTACATTCCCGCTTTTTCAAATAAAGATGCCATGACAATGAATAATAATAATTGATAATATAAGTAAATTTGAAAGTAGCTTAAAATTGCATGGTCTGTTCTGAATCATGAAATAAATTTTTTTGGTTTAGTGTAATTTATCCCTTTGGGGACACTATATGACTCTGCAAGCCTGGGCCTCTCTCTGCCACTATCTATATAAAAGTAGCGAGAGCGCACTATTTATTTATGCAATGTGCCTACCCCACATCAAGGGAAGCAAATTCATGTGAGACATATAGATAGCATTGTGCTGACAGCCGTGCATTCTAACAACACAGCAATAATTGTCTTAAATGAAAGTCAATAGATATAACCATGTTTTCTGTGTTAAATTAGGGAATGGGTATTGTAATAATAAAGGGATTATCTATATTTTACAAGAAATAAAAAACATTTTGTGTTGACTGTCCCTTTAAGGATGAGTGTGTGCTCAAGATAAAAGAGCACACAATGCCTCCTAAGAGGTTTACTTCAATAATTTATTTATTTACATTACACATTTTGGCCTGTGTAGTTTACTATAAAAGAAAATAGTTTTTGAAACTTACCAGTGCCTGACACAGGCAGCTGTCCTGTGCACTGCTCCAACTGCGTACACAGCATCCCTCACTGTGTTCCATGAAGTTGTCTTACCAGATGACGACACATCAGAAGCAAATAAGATGTGCTTCACAAGTGCCAGATTTTCTTTGTGTGTGAATATTGGACCTCTATGCCAAGGTGTTGCTGGCTGCTGTTCCTCCTCAGCACTCTTATCAGAGGATGTATGTGGTCTCCTCCTCTTATAGCCTACTACAGCACTGGTGCACTTTTTTCCACCATGCCTCTCCCTACCTACCCTCTCCCTAGTACCTCCAAGGTCCCTCTCCATACACACACTCTCCCTAGTACCTCCAAGGTATCTCTCCCTACACACACTCTCCCTAGTACCTCCAAGGTCCCTCTCCCTACCCACACTCTCCCTAGTACCTCCAAGGTCCTTCTCCCTACCCACACTCTCCCTAGTACCTCCAAGGTCCTTCTCCCTACCTACACGGTGCCTATCCCTTCCTCTATGGTCCCTCTGCCTATTGCTTACACTCTCCCTAACTCCACCGTCTCTACGTCCACTCTCCCTAAATCCAATATCCCTACCTCAACTCTCCCTAGTACCTCCACAGTCCCTATTACCTCCATGAACCCTCCCTACCACATCCACAATTTCTCTAACAACAGACATCTCAAATTATCACTACAACCTGCTCTTCTACTCCCAAAACTAAGATATTAGTTACATGGGTGTGGCTATAGTGTGCAGGAGTGTTGCAAGCATAATTGTCATGCTGCCTGATTGGCTACACAGTCTGAATAATAAAGTTAATAAGTGTTTAAATGAACTATTCAAGTTTATTATTATAGTCATTTTAACAGTGTAATAAAATTATTAATATTAGTTGTCATTTTTTTGGTTGGCTAATAATTACGTGTAGTATATCTGGCTGTTGAGAAGGAATTGCAGGGCATCATAGTGAGCAATAACGATAATTTCATATTTCACGAACGTATCAAATCAATTAGAAAAAACGAATGTATCCGAAAATATAGAACCGAATAAGTTCCGAAATAACGATTTAACGGAATATAAGTAATATCGCCGAAACAATGAATCGTTACAAAATAACGAACAATTTGATTACGTTTGCAAATGAATTTGAATATCACACTTCGGCGCGTCACGAATGTAACCGAAACGAATGACTGATGCATAATGAATCAATCCAACTATAACGAAACAAAAAAAAACCTAATCGAACAAAATTTTCGATCGTGCACATGTCCGCTATTTAAAATGCCAGCAATTTTTTAAACAATTTTTTTTATGCAAATTATTTTTAATTAATTAGCCCTTTTAGGATATGCACAGATCTCAACCTGTTTTATGTCACTTTAAGGTCAAAAAGCCGGAAAGAAGAGCAACATTTATCACTACCTATAGGGACCAATATCATCAGGTCTGTAATATAGTGAGGAAACATTTCCCGCTATTATCAGCTGATGATGATCTTATGGAACTAACAAGAAAAGGCTGCTACTGTGCGTACAAAAGAGGCATGACCATAGGTAATAGAGTAGCTCCCACCAGACTAAAAGGGAGAGATAAGGATTCCAACTTATGGCTAACAATGGAGTTTATAGATGCCACAATTTAACATGCAAAGTGAATTTTTAAGTATCGGTGAGGACTTTTGAAGCAATTAAACAGAAAATGTGGTATTATTGTCGAGCCACCTATGCCATTTACCTGTTGACCTGCAATGAATGTAATTTACAATAAGTGGGCATGAGCTCCCGTGAAATAAAAACTTGTATTAGGGAACAAATTCCCTAATACAAAATTTCATGCTCTATCTGAATTACGAAAGAAAAAATTTGGGTTCAGTGTCCCTTTAAGTGAATCTTGTAAAGGTTGTCCATTTGTTTCTGTTTTTCTAGGCGAAGACTTCAGCATCTCTATTACCAGGCTAATTAAGATATGTGTAGTAACACTAACATACTTGCCAACTGCCCTGTTTTGCTGGGACAGTCCCGGAATTTAGGACCCAATCCCGGCCATTTAAATGTCCCGGACTGTCCTGCCAAGTTGAAGTAGCAGTAGCAGGCTGAAGCTTAGCTAGCGCAATCTCAGTGTGTCACTCCTCCTCCACTTTGAATCTGACATCTATCGGTCAGGCAGTGACGTCAGCATGCAACTTCACCATCACGTGACCACCCCGCATTGCCGCTCATACTGGAGCAGTGCACCAGCCTTTTCACACGCGGCGGCAGGACAGTGGACACACACCCTCTGCAGAGCCGATCTATTACTACAGTCAGAGTCAGCGGACGAGCAGAGCCAGAGGACGAGGTGAGACTCAGATGCGGGTGCGTGGCTGGGTCCAACCAGGGTGCTGGCTGCTTAGCTAATACCCTTTATAGAACCATCCCGTGGTAAATATATAACCATACCCCTGATATGCAGCTGGTTCCCAGGACACACACAGCCGCTCATCATGGACAGGCTTGTTCTGCAAAGCACTAGTTTGATATATTCGACTCATTGCAACGAATGCAAGTAAAACTTAAGACTCCGGACGGAACACTTTAAATAATAAAAATAGATGGGGTCAGACAAAACAGTACCATGCTAATCCTTTTCTGACTGGCAAAACATAGAGAGGTCAGCTAGTAACATCCACGTATTATAACTCAAACAAGAAATGCTGATCTTTCCCAGGATAAATAGAAATTCAAATCATTCAGGAATAATAATGAAATAAAAGTGTATCCCCCTAAAGGAAATAAACATATGGTACAGTCTTAAATTAATTATCATCCTTCTTCATTGCTATGCTGGCTGTTGCTCTAATAGGTATATATGTCATTCATTACTATTGTTTATTGATAAAAAAAATAAAAAATACAACAATAAACTATAAGCTGGATGCATTCTAGATAAGCATTCCCAAAGGAAAATTAATCTCAGATGTAGAGCTGTTAAATCACACTGTAAGATAGTGTGGCACACTATGTGAAATCTGTTCTCTGAGTAAAATCACAGTGTAAAATGAAAAATAATCTGATTTATGTGCATTTTACTTACCCGTATCATCTCATTTTTAAAAAACATTGACCAAAGTGATAAAATGTTAAACACATTTTTTTCACTAAGACTCAACTATAAGTGAAAAAGGATCCAAAACAATCAGCAGACTACAGTAAAAAGGAAAACAAAATATACATTCCTATAATGCATACAAAAATCACTATATAAATGGTAAAGTTGTTTATTTTGATTTAGACGCTAAAAAGAATGATGAATGAATGTCAATGCAACTGGGCCTTAAAGGGACCCCCATAATAAATAGGCGGGGCTAAACTAT
>CAJPDP010804141.1:0-11969 GCA_905336975.1 Bombina variegata variegata
AGTGTAATTTATTCTGCTGGTTGTGTTTACAAAGCTTATCTATAGCTTGGACCTGCGGCCACAAACTTTCAGAATAGGTGGGATACCACATGCTAAATCAACTATTTCAAATGCCAATATAAGGGTTAAGGAGCTACTTGTAAACAATGTAATACACTCCAGCAGGTAAAGTGGATCATTGGGAACAAATTAAAGGGGAGAACATTTTTGAGTAAACTGTCCCTTTAAGATGCTTTGTTAAAAATGAGTGACTGCCCCTTTAAAAACACTGCTAACCGCACAGTGCAGTTAGCAGTCTGATAGAGAAGACTCAGGTTAGACAGGGGAACATATTTATATCAGTATTTCAATGTTATTATGCTTGGTGTACACTTTTGTGTTAAGAAAAAAAAAGTGATTTTATTTTAGAAGCTGCAGCGCCAGCGTTAGTTTCCGGTGGTAGCCCTGCCTCCTCAGCGTCCCCAGGCTTTTTTACACTAACTGGAGCTTATACAGACATAATTTATTTTCAGTTGTGTTAAAGACAGTTTCCAATGTTTTTTTTCTGTACCCAGGAAGGGGTGAGTTCCTATTCGGGAGCTGCCAGGGGGTGCATTGGAGTGCATTAGTCTGTTTAAGCGATGGTTGCTTATACATATTAAGGAATAATATGGGTGTTTGAGGGGTGTTTAAGCATAAGTGTAGAGGGCTCTCAGTCTCTACCAATGTTTTCTATAATTGTTCTGTATAGTGTCATTGCATACTTTAATTGTATTTTAAAAATGGAACAAAATTACTCTGTCCCCACTGATATTGCTATAGAGGAATTAGTTTCTGATACTTCTCTTCCTACATATGTGTGTTTATTTTTCAAAACTGTTCTACTTTTCCAGATTAATTAAATATGTGATAATTGTTTACCTCATGTTTTTAATGCAAACCAGCCACAATCTTCAACTCCCCAAAGGAAATTTTGTCTTATACTTGTGTCTCAGGGGGAGAAAACATTTTTTTTCTCCTGAATTTAAAAATAGTACGTACAAAATAGTGACAGATTTTTTGGTGGCTATTCCTAAACCAATTAAGCGCACTAGCAAATCTTGGGATTTTATGCAGTCTCAGGAGCTAAATGTGCAAACCTTTTACTCACAACCTCAAATTCCTGCTCTTTTGCAGAGCTCTTTCTCTAAGAATGCACATTTTTTTAGCCAGATGGGGAAGTGTCATATGATGAGCAGGATCATTTTCCTGATTCAGAATATGACAATGCCTTTAGGATTAAAGTGGAGCATATACCCATAATTTATTGCATGACTCATTAAAAACTTAAGAAATTTCTGTAGAAAAACCTGCTGAAAACAAACCAGTAAATCAGTTCAATATTTTTTTTAAAGCTCCACCGAAAATTCCACAGGTGTTTTAGGTCCCTGATTTAATCTCTGAGCATATAGCTAGGGAATAGAAAGAGTCTTTATTAAGAATTATTTTTCAACAAACTGGTCTTTTACTTAGGTCAGTAGTTTCTCTCACTTGCTGCTGCTGGAACACTTTGGTGTGATTTATTAGCCAAAATGGTGGCTGAAATTCTTCTACTGAGAATTTACAAAACTGCATTAAAATTCTTAAAATGGCTCAAGATTTTATGTGTGATGCTGTGAAGGGCATTTTCAAGATTAAGAATATGTATATGATGGTGCTGGCAAGAAGAGCTTTATAGTTAAAGTCTTGGATGGTCAGCAGACATTATATAAAAAAATACATTGATGACTCTTCCTTTCAAGTGAATATTATTTTTGGTTTGGACTTGGAGGCCTATTTATCAAATGTCTGTCGGACCTTATCCGACAGTGCGGATCAGGTCTGAAAGACATCACTGAATGCGGAGAGCAATACGCTCTCTGTATTCAGCATTGCACCAGCAGCTTTTGTGAGCTGCTGGTGCACTGCCATCCCCTGCAGACTTGCGGCCAATCGGCCGCCAGCAGGGGGGTGTCAATCAACCAGATCGTACTCGATCGGGTTGAATTGTGGCGATCTCTGCACAGAGCAGGCGGACAGGGATATGGAGCAGCGGTCTTTAGAAACACGGGCCCTCAAGCTCCGTTCAGAGCTTGATAAATGGGCCTCTTGGAGTCTACTATTAAAAGAGTAACTGATGGGAAGGAGCGTTTCTGAATCAGGACAAAAAAAATCAAAGCGGAAGAACAGACTAGGTAGTCTGAGCCCTCCAAATTGTCTTGGAAGCCTGATGCTTCTTGGGTGAAAAACAGTCCAAAAAGTCCAACTCCAATACTAAATCGGCATGAAGGTGCAGCCCTCAGTCCAGATTCTTTTCTTGGGGACAGACTGAGTCTTTTTCAGAGGGCCTGGCTCAGGTCAGTTCAGGATCCTAGGATACAAAACATAATTCCCCATGATTACAGGAAAGGCTTTCGTTCCAGACCTGCTCAAGGACGATTCCTTCTGTCTGATGTTCCCAAAATTCAATCAAAGACAGCTCCTTTTCTACAATGTGTTCAAGAATTAGAGGCTATAGGAATGATTATCCCAGTAACTGTGTCCCAACAGGGTCAAGAATTTTATACCTATCTCTTCATAGTTCCAAAGAAAGAGGGATCTTACAGATCAGTTTTATATCTGAAACACTAATTATATTTGTCAGGGTTTCTACTTTCAAGATGGAAACAATTTACCCTTAATCCAACATGGTCAGTTTATGACAACTATAGACTTCAAGGATGCATATCTGCACATACCTAGTCACAGGGATCACTATCAGTTCCTAAGGTTTGCATACCTTCACAAACACTACCAACTTGCTACTCTTCTATTTGGTCTGCCTACAGTCCCACACATCTGTACAAAGGTGTTATCAGTAATCAGAGCTCAGGGTATTTCAAATGCACCATATCTAGATGGCATACAGGTACAAGCACCTTCCCTGTCTCTAGTGTTCACTCATACTCACAAACTTTTGCTATTTCTACAAAATCACGGTTGGAAAATCAATGTTACCAAAAGCTTGTTATATCCTGCTACAAGGGTAACGTTAATAGGAGTCATAAAAGATACAGTCCTTATGCGTCTGTTTTTGACAGAATCACTTGATATGAAGCTTCAAAGGACGTGTGTCTCACTGCAAAATACTCCATGCCCATCTGTAGCTCAATGCATGGAGGTGCTAAGACTTATGGTAGCTGCTTCAGACGCTGTTCTTTTTGCTTGACTCTACTTTTGAACCCCCCAACTATCTATGCTAAGTCAGTGGTCAAATAATTATCTACACTTGAAACAACAAATTGCTCCGGATTCATCTGTCAGATAATCCTTTTATTGGTGGACATAAAATCCTTCTTTGACCCTTGGGCAATCTTTGTCCATAATGGGCTATTGCAGAGATGGCTGCCAGTCTTTCAGGCTGGGGGGCAGTCTGTAATTCTCGAAAAGCACCAGGAGTTTTGTCCCCTGTAGAGGGGAGCTTACCAATGAACATTCTTGAACTTCGGGTGATTCTTCAGACTCTTCAGGCCTGGTCCCTGTTGAAGGAAGAAACATGTATTTGTTTCCAGTCAGACAATATCACAGCGGTAGCCTACATAAATCATCAGGGTTGCACCCTCAGTCATCTGGAAATTCAGGAAGTGTCTCAGGTTCTGTCCTGGGCATAGAGGAGTCAGTGCTCCCTATTAGGAATTCACATTCCAGGTGATCTCTCCTTCAGGACGTATTTGATCAACTTGTATCCAAATTGGGTGTTTCAGACATAGATCTGATGTCCTCTAATTTAAATTACAAATTTCCAAAGTATTGTGCAAGGTCAAGAGATGCAAGGACTCACATGATAGATGCTTTGCTGTGTCCATGGGAGTTTAATCTTGCATACCTGTTTCCTCCATTTGTTTCTCTACTAAGAGTCATTGCTTGGATCAGACAGGATTCGGCTTCAGTAATATTGTTTGCTCCAGCCTAGCCATGCAGGATATGGTATGCGTATCTAGTGCAGATGTCCAAATCTTCATTATGGATTGCCCCTCTCAGACAAGACCTATTGTACCAAGGTCCTTTTTTTCAGTCCAGATCTTTAAGGTTAACAGCATGGAGGTTAAACGCCTAGTGTTGAGACATAGGGGATTTTCAGATTTGGTTATTGATACTCTGATTCAGGCTAGAAAGCTTGTAATGCTAAAGATTTATCATAAAATTTGGAAGGCCTATTTTCCGTGGTGTTCTACCAAAGGGTTTTCCTTTAGGATTCATAGAATTCTTCAATTTTTGCAGAATGGCCTTGACAAGGGTTTGTCTGCAAGTTTCCTTAAGGAACACATTTCTGCTGTATCTTTTGTTTTTTACAGGAAACTTTCAAAGCTTCCTGATGTTCAAACTTTTGTTCAGACAATTATTAGCTGAAATTAGGCCAGTTATAAAACCTATTTCTCCACCTTGGAATTTAAATCTAATTTTTTTCAGTATTACAGGGTCCTCCTTTTGAACAAATGCATTCCATTGACATCAAGTTGTTGTCCTGGAAAGTTATTTTTCTATTAGCAATTTCTTCTGCTAAGAGGGTTTCTGAATTGTCAGCATTGTCTTGTGATTCTCCATTTTTTGTTATTCACAAAGATAATGCTGTCTAAATATGATTTCCTTTATAAGGTAGTTTCTAAGGAAAATATCAATCAATAAATTGTTGTCCCTTCTTTGTATCTAACTCTAAGGAGCAGCTGGTATATAATCTAGATATAGTCAGGTCTTTGAAGTTCTATCTGCATGCTACTAAAGATTTAAGGCAAACTTCTAGTGTGTTTATTCATTACTCCGGCTCTTGCAAGGGACAAAAAGCTATTAAGGTAGTGTTGGCCTCTTTGCTTAAACAAATCATTCACAAGGCTTATTTGGTGGTGGAAAGGTCACCTCCTAAGTGTATTACAGCTCATTCTACAAGAGCAGCTGCAACCTTGTGAGCTTTTTAAAATGATGCATCTCTGGAACATATTTCCAAAGCTGCCACGTGGTCTTCTCTGCATACTTTTTCCAAATGTTATCGTTTTTATATTTTTGCTTCTTCGCAAGCAGCTTTTGGCAGGAAAATCCTTCAGGCTGCAGTATCAGCTAAATTGGAACTCCCTAACATAGACCATTTGCTTGGATATTTATCCCATAT
This sequence comes from Bombina variegata variegata, assembly GCA_905336975.1. Lineage (NCBI taxonomy): Eukaryota > Metazoa > Chordata > Amphibia > Anura > Bombinatoridae > Bombina > Bombina variegata. Next base: position 5,141 of record CAJPDP010804141.1, read on the forward strand.
GTTATGGAGGACTGTGGAACATCGTAATTTTACGAAAGAAATTATAAATAATTCTTACCTTATAAATGTATTTTTTTTTTTTTCTGGACGGCAGTTCTATTGACATATCTGCCGACCCTAATTTGTCTTTTCTACTTTAGTCTTTCTTAAACTCTACTTGGCTATGCATAAAAATAAAGAAAAATGGGAGGTGGGAGAAATTTGAAGCTCTTGTATGGTTCTTGACCTCCACCTGTGGACCATTCTCATTCCAAAAGAAAATAATTTATCAGGTAAGCAAAAATAATACTTCTCCAGGGCCGAAAAAAGGTAAGATCAATTCTACCCTGTGAAACGCCTTCTCCGCATCCAAGGATAGAAGACAGGCATCCAACAGATCATTCCCACCACCATCTCTCCGTTCAGACCAGAAATAGTTAATAGTTGTTAAAACTTTCCTTGCGTTAGGTATCAATGACCTATTGTTAACAAATCCAGTTTGGTTTTGTGCACAATATGGGGGATAATACCGGCCAATCTATTAGCCATATTTGTTGTCAATAATTTAAAATCACTATTTAGCATTCAAATTGGGCGATAGGAGTCAGGAAGTTCTGGGTCTCTGCAAGGTTTAGGGATTAAGCAAATGTGGGCATCAGTAAATAAATTTACTGGTAAGTTCTCTGTAGTGAGATATGTATTATATAAATCAGCCAGCGTAGGGGTAATTTTATTCTGTTTATAATATTCAATGGACATTCCATCAGGTTTTGGTGATTTATCTGAGTGGGAGTTTTTTTTATAGATTGTTGTACTTCATGAATTGTAATAATGGCATTCATTTGGTCAATTTGTTCCAAGGACATTTGGGGCAAGCAAACCGTTTCCCAGTATTTAGCTTGATTTGAAACATCTACATTATGTTTTTTTAGAGATTGATAGTACTCCTGAAACCCTTTAGCTATCTCAATAGTGGTAAGTCTCCAAACCCCGTCTATTTTCAGGGCTTGAATGTAGGATCTAGAAGAGTAAGTTTGAACTACATTTGCCAGAACCTTTTGTGCCTTATTTCCAAGACGATAAAATATGCCTTGTTTATGAGTATGATATGTTTCCTATAATGAGGCTAAATAAGAGTTCCTATCTTATGTCTTAGAAGGCAGATCTAGTGACCATGTCTGAGATATGTTGCTCAGCCTGAAGAATACAATTATAAAATTGCCTGACCAGATAGATTATCTACCCCAGATTGTAATTGTTAGATTTTTTGGTGAAAAAAAATGCAGTTAATTGCTTAACTATAGGATGGGTATCATCCTTTGAGATATGCAGGGCAAAGGGAAATCCCGATCTGTATAATATTTTGTGCTTCCTTAACAGAGAAGTGAGTGGGCGCATAGATTGTCTGCATTGTAAAGTTCTGATACATAAATCTTGGAAGAACTGGATGACATTGTCTTGATATTTGAAGGTCTGGTTTTGTCTAGTAGCTGTAAGTATTTTTTCTCTATCTGGATACAGGAGCATCTTGATGATAACATTTCTGGGTGGGAGACCTTCCTTGGGCTTGGCTCTCAAGGCCCTATGGGCTCTTTCTATCAGAAACTCGGTTTCCCTATTATCTCCTGTAATGGAGCAGAAGAGTTACATCAAGTATGAATGTGGTCTGTAGTTGTTACACTTTCTGGAACTTCCTTTAATCTAATGTTATTTCTCCTGTTTCTGTTTTCAATATCCTCCATTTTATATTGGAGGTCTGTGAGTTGCTGGTGTTGAGCGGTTATGGTATCTGCTACTTTAGTTAGATCATCTACTAATGTATCTTGATTGTTTTCCATTGCTTCCATTCTGTTTCCCAGATCAAATATATCTTGCTTGAACTCTGCAAGGCTTGAGGTAACTGTAGAGTGGAGACCATCAATCTTTTCCCATAACTTTTCAAAATTAGCCGCAATGTCCTGTTTAGAGACTAAAGTTTGCAAATCTGCTTTTGTTGCAGGTATCTGATCATCTGTGTTAGTTAGTGAACTACAAGCTGCATCACTCTTTTTGTCAGTAACAGGATCAGCATTTTCTAGTTGTTTGTGTCCTTTAGTTGGTTTTAGATAGGAGTCCATAGCTGTGGGTCTCAGCCCCTTGTCTGTTTGGTAGGCTTCTTAGATGCCATGTTTAATAAAAAAAATGTGTCAGAGTCTCTGATTAGCAATAATACAACCCCCTGAATGTGTAGCTGGGTTACAGGTATATATTTGAGATCCAGACAAAGAAAGGAATATCTTTGTAAAATTCTTAGGAGGATATTTTCTTTGATAGATGTTGCTTTTCTAATTCGAAAAATCTACATATACAGGAGACCTCTTGCACATCTTTCTTACCCACAGTGGCAGCTTTCCTTATTAGGATGGCATGTTGTTGTTTTAATTGGATTGAGTGTTAGTTTACATTTAGCTTCATGCCTGTTTTATAATTATAGCTTGCTTTTTCCTATATTTGCTCCCAGTCTCGTAAGCTGCATGGTGCTTATAATGTGATGGCTACTAGCTTCATTTTAGTCCTTTAGCTGTCTAATTTTAGCCTTGATGGTGACAGCTAGTACCTAAAGTGGCTTGGAGTAGTGCCCATAGTTGTCTGGCTGGGCCTTGAATATATTCCTACATCACTGCAAAAGCCTAATGCTTCAGTATAGGTGCAGTATAGGTGATTGAAGACCTATTTACTGCGAGCCTTGATGGCCTGGCTCTCTATGATGTCCTCTGTTACACCACTATGCAACAATCCTTTTCCACAGTGGATACCAGCCAGTTGATCAATTAACTGCTCCAAGAGTCAGTACTTCTTAGGCCTCCAGTATCGTTGTTGCGCAGTTTCACGGGTAATTAGCTGCTTCTGTCTGGGCCTCAAAAGCTCTGTGCCTTAGTTATCTATTGCAGCTCAATTTCCCATGTCTGCTGACATAGTATCAGTACTTAGGGTTTCTGGGCACCTCCTGCCTCTCTTTAGCTGGGGTTTACAGCCTGGATGTGCAGTGTTTTCCACATTTTATCTCGCTATTGCTCAGAGCTCCGGTCTCACACAACCATCTTGGAGCTCAGTTTGGCTCTGCCCCCTCATACTAGGACATTTAAAGGGACAACAGAATATAAATCAGTTATTGGCAGTGATAACTGAAAGGTATGACCAAATAGCTTTAGATTAGGGTGCAGTATAGGTGATTGAAGTGCAGGATAGCAGTGTAATAATGCCAATATGCATTAAAGATCTTCCGCATGGTATTTCCCAATTTGAGCCCATGCAGGGAAAATATAACTTTCAAATACTTTTATACTTGCTAGGAATATTCACTTATGCCTTAAAGAGCTTTGTTTTGTATATCATCAGATGTAATGGTATAAGGCTGGAAAATCACCCCAACAGCAAGCAGATCTTCTTAACAGCGCTCAAATGGCGGAAAAATTTATCAGAGCCACCAGCCCTTAGAGTATTTTTGAGAGCCAGTCCTCAGCACAATCACCACCTGCCCCACAGAAGTCTTGATTAAAAGGCAGTGGTGTGCTTTCTGTGAGTCATGCTGTTAATTGCAGCTGCAGCGCAGGTCTATACTAATTGCGATGACAGCCTTGTGCCACGGCAAAAAACATTTTTTGTTTCCTCCTTGGTAGTGATAAATGATCGTCTCTCCACACAGCGATCAACCAACAAGGGAGTCTCTAGACCAGATAATCTGGTCACAGAGAATAGACATGGGGTAGAGCAGGCATTATTTTTGAGTTTATGGAGTGTTGCTTACTTGCTGTTTCACTCACTGCCTTCTAACCTGGAAGTCTTTACCTTATATTTTTAATTCAATAAACCATTAGTTTTAGGTATTACATTTTATTGAGATGAGTACAAAACTCAATATCCTATCTTCTGAGACATTGATAAATGATTGATGGTCATTGCATCCATTTATTAAATCTAATCTTTTTCTGCTATTTACCTCCTTCTTTTCCTTTTCTTTATACTGCTCCTGTGCAGGACTGAGTACTTAATCGGTGCATTCTCCTGCGAATCCTGTTTTTTTTTATAGAATTCTTCAACCTGTTGCTCATTGTTTGTTGTAATGCAATGCTTTTTCCTTTGTAGATGATTAGAAAGTGATTGAGAACTACACTATTCAACAAGCATTCATATTTGTCGACACCCAGGGGCCGGGCGAGGCTTCAGGTGGACAGCAATCTGCCTGATAACACCAGAACTGCTTGTGCAATGATAAATGCCAACAGCGTATGCTGTCGCCATTTATCGATGTGAGGCGGACATGAACGCTACAGCGTATCATGTCCGTCAGCACTTTCATAAATCGTCCCCCCAGTGTTTGACTTTATTTCAGATGCTTTGACTGTAATTTTATGTTCTGTTTCTTTCACGTTCCTTTGTTTCATTTTTTATTTAATTAAAAAAATAATAAAGATAATATACTTAAAAACAATAGAATTTAGCTTGTTTTACCATCTCACAATTTTTTGTCTTCCTAATATTTTAACATGTAAGTCATTAACAGAAACCTGATATTGATAGAAACACAAATGAAACATGCTTTAATCTTTCTTATGTTTAATTTTTTGGTTTATATTTAACAAATTTCAAGTGCACATAATTTGCTATAGCATACGTTGTCTGCATTTAACATTGCACAAGCATTTCTTGTGAGCAGGGGGTGTGTTTTACGACCGCTGCTTCTTAACTTCCATTTCAGGTGAGCCTAAAATGATGGGCATAGAATGCAGCATCTGCTGCATAATAAATATACTCCTTTGTATAGCTTTATACCAGGCATCCCTTCCCATCATCATAACCCATCCGACCACCAGAATTCTTTGTAGTATCCTCTTTAGTTTCTCAAAAAGTCCAGAAAAAAAACTGTCAACAGATATCTGCATGTTCAGGCAAGTCTTCTAAATCCTAAAGAGAATCTATAGAACTGGCATTATACTCAACCTAGGGTTTTTCCATTTATAAAATCTATTAAGAATTGCTCTTATTCTCTTGATCTTTAATCACAGGGGAAAGTCTTCCTCAGGGCTTTAGCTCCTCAATATTATGCACGTAAGCATTTTTCCTTTATTATTATTATTATTATTCTCCTGAGTGTTCATTTACATTTAACAGGTCTGCATCTGTCATTTTATTTATACATATTACAAGTCCTCTTGAAGGAAACTCCTTAATGCAAAGAACATTTCCTTTAACATTTAACTTTAATTTCAATCTTACAGAAATGAGCCACTCAAGCCTCTTCATTCTTCTTTAGGGCTGAAGGGCAAGTTTTGTGTCCAAAGCAAATAAGGAACATTTTCTATACAAATATGGATGAAGAGAAGGTGCTGCTATATGGCACTAAGGAAGTCAAGAAGTCCACATCTGGTTGTTGGGTTGCCCCATCAACCTTGGGGAAACTTTACATATAAAATGAGAGGTGCTCATTTGGGAATACTATATAGCCTTTGGATGTATAGCTTTCCACTTCTTTATTTGTTCTGCTTAGACTAATGATATTTTCAGAAAAAAAAAGTTAAACATCGTATGAACTATGCGCTGTTGAGAAAACCAGAAGAGCAGAAAAGGCTGGCGAAGAAGGTAAGGTAAATATGGGTTTGGGTGGTTAAATCTTTTAAATCCTTTTTGCTTTTGTAGGTGTCGCTAGGTTTATGTTACATAATTCTGCATATAGTGGCCCTTTAAGATTTGAAAGCGGTAGTTTTAAAATGATGTATGGTAGATAACTTTTTAAAGTAATATTTTTTTTTCAAATTGGTGTTTACTGTTCCAGAAATTGTTTCTTAACTGATTACTGATAAATGTCTACGCATGGTAAATTTCTTTCAGATTTACTGCAATGTATCTGTTTACTGAATAAGCATTAATGTTCTTGGAAAGTGCTGGATACACCTAATTCAAAATTTTCCAACTATTCTGAGGATCTTTTAAAAAAGTGATGGCCAGCAGATAAACAATTTACATTCTTTAAGAGTCATGTGTAAGTTTATAGCTATTAAACATGAAAACGTATAATATTTCATAAAAAAGTCCAGCGGCACAGGACCAGATTTAGATTCATTTGCAGGGTCCTCTCTATTAGCCATTCTCCCCTCCCTAACATTCTTTTCAGTTTTTGTGACCTTGTTGGCCCACCCACCATAAGTCGCCAAAGTACAAATGTTTCGTTTTGGTTTTTTTCTGGGCCAAAAAACTATGGCACATATTCTTAATTCTGCTTTTTTCCCCCAAAGTCCACAAAATGTAGTGCAGATGTCCACATGGGGATGATGAACTGCCAGTTGGCAATCCTTGATTTGAAAGGTGGGTCTTCTAACTTTCCAGTGGAATAAAAAAATAGACTTACTCTTAAAGAAGATTTTTTTTTTCAATCTTCAGTGTGTTTATAGGCCAGCAGTTATAGGCAACTTGCAACTTGTTTATAGATTGATTTAGTGAAACATATATATTAAAGGGTACAGGTCTTTGTGATTAAAGCCCTGGGCTGGTGACAATAGCGCTAAATGTAAGAGTAAATTTAAGAGTAAGACCTTTCTTAACTGGAACAAGTATGCCATTTTTTATTCCAAGTTCTTTTTATTAAGAGTCAACACAACTGTATAGGTAAATACATAATTTCCAAAAATGGATAGTACAACAATCCAGTATGATAAACATTGTCAGGGAATATTATCTGTTTTTTTACATGTTTAGGAAAGCTGTGAGAGAAATAAGTTAACAAAAAAGGGAAGATTAAAAAAAAAAAAAAACACGGGGAAAGGGAAAGAGGTTTTTTTTTTTTGTAAAAAATAAAAGGTAACTATGTTAGCCT
>CAJPDP010804233.1:0-10865 GCA_905336975.1 Bombina variegata variegata
TCCCCAGTAGTACACTATTAGAGGCAGTCTTTTGTCTGTATACCTCGGTACAGATTTGATCATTGTTTTTGCTGATCAAGAGATCTAGGAAGCTAATACTGTTTAGGTCACTGTTACAAGTCAACAAGATATTAAATGTATTCTTATTTAATATAGACACAAATTCTTGCAGTTGTGCATTAGTACCTTCCCACAGAATGAGGATATCATCCACGTATCATATCCTTAGGGACAGGTGTGCATCCAACCCTGCCACCAGATCTCTAAAAGCCACCTGGTTTTCCCAAAGGCCAAGGTGTAGGCAGGTATAGGTGGGTGCACACGTAGCCCCCAGGGCGGTACCACCGACCTGTCTGTAATAGTTTCCGTCAAACATAAAAATATTATTTTTAAGAACAAAATTCAACAGTTTGACAACAAATTTAGTATTGGTATCATAGTCAGAACCCCTCGTCTGTAGAGAGGTTTTGCAAGCTTCAATGCCAATATTATGAGGAATTGACTAGTATAATAACTCAACGTCTAGGGAGACTAATAGATTATCTTTTGAGATTGTTACACCATCAAGTTTTTTCATCACATCAGTAGAGTCTTGAGTGAAAGTTCGTAGTTCAGATACAAATGGCTGTAAGAAGAAGTCTACGTACTTGCTAATGCCCTCAGTAGGTCCAGTAGGTCCACCTATCCCCGATATAATGGGACGACCAGGGGGTTTACTTATTAATTTATGGAGTTTAGGTATCCAATAGAACACAGGAATCTTGGGTTTGTCATTATACAGGAAACCAAATTCCTGTCCAGATATTAAACCTTCCCTCCTTGCATCATTTAGCAAAAAAAAGCATTTCATTATTGGATTTTAAAAAATCATCTTTGCTAACCCTTTGATACTGTTCTATTTTGGATAACTGGGGAGTAGCTTCTTCAATATCATATTTCTGATCTAGTATGACCACATTTCCCCCCTTGTTGGCTGACTTGATGACCAATTCTTTATGACTAATCAATTCATTAAGGGCAATACGTTCCTTAGGGGTGAGGTTATCATTAACAATACCAGTCATCTGAATGTGTCTGATTTCTTTCAGAGACATTTTAGACAAAAATGGTAATATAAGGTATTGAGGAGAATTTAGGCATGTACGTGGACCTCTTTTTAAAATCAGTTTTTGGCATTATTTCAATTCTGCTGGTGCTATCTTGTTCATTCAGTAAACTTTCCAGATTGTTTACAGCTTCCCTATCACTTCTACTAGTTAAATCAATGGTAGTTCTTGGTGCCATAATTTTCTTAAGGGCAAGTTTACGGGCAAAGAGGTGTGAGTTACCTCAAACAGATCTAAATTGGAGCGGGGACAAAAGCTTAATCCCTTCTCCAGTAATTTAATGTGTTGTAGGTTAAGTTTAAAAGAGGAAAGATTGACAATATTAGTAGTTATTTGTGTGTGGGGGGGTTACCCAAAAGGGACAATTGTTCATCAACTAATTCTACCGCAACCAGTTCTTTGTCATCATATATTGTCCTTGATGTTTCCTGTTTCCTCTCTGTCCTCCCCCACCTCTCCTGTCCTGTTGTGACCTTCTTATTCCTCCTCCTCTCTCCCCATCTTGTCCTACACCTAAAGGGGTCTGCTCTGTACTGTTAGAAGATTGGTTTGGTTTTTCACCATCCGAATCAAAATCAGAATTGTCAGTCCCTCCAGACTCCTAAGTTTGGAATGACTTATACATTGTCAGATGAATAATGGAATACTGACATCAGTGAAGCTTTTACCATCCAAGAGGGTGCACAAATTGAAGGGGAAGAGGACATAATTAATGATATAATTTTAGCATTTAAAAGTTAAAGATTTTGATTCGGATGGTGAAAAACCAAGCCAATCTTCTAACAGTACAGAGCAGACCCCTTTAGGCCTAGAACACTTCTACTAGTTAAATCAATGGTGGTTCTTGGTGTCATAATTTTCTTAAGGGCTAGTTTATGGGTAAGGAGGTGTAAGTCTTTAGTTACCTCAAACAGATCTAAACTGGAGCTGGGACAAAAGCTTAATTCTTTCTCCAGTAATTTAATGTGTTGTAGGTTTAGTTTAAAAAAAGAAAGATTGACAATATTAGTACAGTTATTTGCTAACATTATCTAATTAATTATGTCCTCTTCCCCTTCAATTTGTGCACCCTCTTGGATGGTAAAAGCTTCACTGATGTCAGTATTCTATTGTTCATCTGACAATTTATAAGCCATTCCAAACTTAGAAGCACAGAGGGACTGACAATTCTGATTTTGATTCAGATGGTGAAAAACCAAACCAATCTTCTAAAAGCAAAGAGAAGGTCACAACAGGACAGGAGAGGTGGGGGAGGACAGAGAGGCAACAGGAGACATCAAGGGCAATATATGATGACAAGGTACCGGATGTGGTACAATTAACCCCCCCCCCCCAATAACTACTAATATTGTCAATCTTTCCTCTTTTAAACTTAACCTACAACACATTAAATTACTGGAGAAGGGATTAAGCTTTTCTCCCCACTCCAGTTTAGATCTGTCTGAGGTAACTAAAGACTTACACCTCTTTGCCCATAAATTTGCCCTTAAGAAAATTATGGCACTAAGAACCACCATTGCTTTAACTAGTAGAAGTGATAGGAAAGCTGTAAACAATCTGGAAAGTTTACTGAATGATCAAGATAGCACCAGCAGAATTGAAAAAATGCCAAAAACTGATTGTAAGAAGAGGTCCACGTACATGCCTACATTCTCCGCAATACCTAATATTGCCATTTTTGTCCAAAATGTCTCTGAAGAAATCAGACACATTCAGATGACTGGTATTGTTAATGATAACTTCATCCGTAAGGAACGTATAGCCCTTAATGAATTGATTAGTCATAAAGAATTGGTCATCAAGCCGGCCGACAAGGGGGGAAATGTGGTCATACTAGATCAGAAATATTAAATTGAAGAAGCTACTTGCCAGTTATCCAAAATAGAACAGTATCAAAGGGTTAGCAAAGATGATTTTTTGAAATCCAATAATGAAATGCTTTTTTGTTAAATGATGCAGGGAGGGAAGGTTTAATATCTGGACAGGATTTTGATTTCCTGAAAAATGACAAACCCAAGATTCCTGTGTTCTATTGGATACCTAAACTCCATAAATCCATGAGTAAACCCCCTGGTCGTCCCATTAAATCGGGGATAGGTGGACCTACTGAGGGCATTAGCAAGTACGTGGACTTCTTCTTACAGCCATTTGTATCTGAACTACGAACTATCATTCAAGACTCTACTGATGTGATGAAAAAACTTGATGGTGTAACAATCTCAAAAGATACTCTATTAGTCTCCCTAGACGTTGAGTCATTATACTCGTCAATTCCTCATAATATTGGCATTGAAGATTGCAAAACCTTTTTAGAGACAAGGGGTTCTGACTATGATACCAATACTAAATTTGTTGTCAAACTGTTGGATTTTGTCCTTAAAAATACTATTTTTATGTTTGACGAAAACTATTACAGACAGGTCCGTGGTACCTCCATGGGGGCTATGTGTGCACCCACATATGCCTGCCTACACCTTGGCCTTTGGGAAAACCAGGTGGTTTTTGGAGATCTGGCAGGATGGGTGGATGTACACGTGTCCTTATGGATACGGTACGTGGATGATATCCTCATTCTGTGGAAAGGTACTAATGCACAACTGCAAGAATTTGTTTCTATATTAAATAAGAATACATTTAATATCTTGTTGACTTGTAACAGTGACCTAAACAGTATTAGCTTCCTAGATCTCTTGATCAGCAAAAACAATAATCAAATCCCTACCGAGGTTTACAGAAAAAAGACTGCCTCTAATAGTGTACTACTGGGGATCAGTCACCATCCTGAAAATCTCAAGAGGGAAATCCCTTATGGCCAATTCCTCAGATTACGCAGAATTTTACAAACCAGCATACTTTTGACAAACAGGCCAAGGAAATGGCAGAAAGATTCTATGATAGAATTTATTCAAAGAGATCAATAAAGAAATCACTTTACAAAGCCAGGATTCAAGATAGACCAGATCTATTATATGGCCAAAGACAACAAAGTACTGATAACAACAAAATAAGATTTATTACTAAGTACAACTCGCACTGGCAGAAATTAAAATCTATCTTGAATAAAAATTGGTATCTATTATCCAGTGACGATACTCTTTATGATTTTGTTGGAAACTATCCTCGGATGACTGCACGCAGAGCAAATAATCTTAAGGACCTTGTAGTCCAAAGTGAATTTACCAAAGCATCAACCAAAAATTGGTTGATTGATCATGCACAAAAAAATTGTTGGATGCTCTCTGTGCAATCATTGTGTGGCCTGTACATTTGTCAAAAGAACCAAAACATTTGAGACTACTACAGGAAAGATACACAAAATCAAATATTTTATTCATTGTTCCACAACTGGAGTTATTTATCTCCTCTCGTGTTCATGCCCACAATTTTACGTGGGAAAAACCTACAGGGAATTTAGATTGCGTATCTATGAACATAGAGATGATTTAAAATACTTAAATATTGACAGCCCCATTGCTAGACATTTCGCACAATATCATGAGTCAAAACTTGATGGTTTGGAATTCACCGGCATTGAACAGGTTGAACAACACAGACAAAGAGGTAATATAGATACTATATTACTTAAAAAAGAAACAAGGTGGATATTTAACTTCCAAACCCTGTCCCCTACAGGACTTAATGAAAAAATTGAATTTGCCTCCTTCTTACCAAGAACATAGACATTAACATTTTCTGTTACCCTGCTACTACTTATTTTCTATGTAGTCTCCCCTTGCTTTGTGCATTGTGTAGCTATTCTGAACTCAGAACTCCCAGTAATTAATGGGTTAATATACATTTATATTGTATTGAAAATTATGTACTATTACTATATATGTTGAGTTCAGTATTTCATAAAATGAATGGAATGTCCTTTATTAAATATATTAAGTAAATCAGTTTATAAGTACACTTGTAATTTGTAATTAGATTTGGTATATTAGGTATTTTTCTTTGTCACTCTATGTTGCCTGTTGTTGTTTTTTTAAAATGTTTATATGGTCCTCTAATGCTGTTCTAAACACTCAATGCAATCCATTGGATCTAAATAAGACTTTGCACTGTTCACTTTAAGAAGTCAGAAATTTGAAAGCAGAGGCCGTTTTGATCAAATCAGCTGGATGTAGATGAGTAGGGTCACATGACCCTAATGGCCAATAACAGGATCGTTATTTTTTGTCACGCTATCACCCGGAAGAAGCTCCTTGCTGCCATTGTAACTGAGAGAAACGCGCAAGAGGACGCATTGGTGTGCAGTGCCTGATCCGTGGGATCCCCCACTATACCTTGCCTTTTTATACTGACCATATGAGAGTGAAGTGAGCCGTCCAATGCTATCATCTAGCTGAAGTAGAGGTAGTATACCTAACATTTTTGAACCGGTGGAGTTAGCAGCTGGCTGACGTCGGTCTGACCAGTGGAGTTGGTGAGAACCAACGGCGGTCTGCTTTGTAATCTCCTTGTTCATGCTCATGTGGACACTTCATAACTGGTCATGGTAACAGAACTTTTATAATGACCGTTTGTTTGCTTACCCAGAATACCTGCCACTAACCTCTTACAGCTTTTTGCTTATGCATGCATAGTTGCATGCTGAACTGTTTATTACATATACATCTTCAATGCTGAATTGGCAACTGTAACAGAACATTAAGACTGAGTGTCTTACTGCTTGCTTCAAACACTTTGGCCACTAACATCTTATAAACAGACTTTTACATCTATGCAGAACTGCTTATTATCCACTTTTTGCTGATATGTTTATGGTGCACCATAGGTATTTTTCTAGCCGGCTTGCTACGCTCTTTTTGTGAGTTAAATATTGAACTGTATACTTAATATTATTATAAGAATTCAAATAAACATGAGCAAGGAATCATGTTTATATATGATTTAAATGTTCATGATGTTGATTTTAATCTGAATGATATTAGGCCGTTTGTAAGAAATCTGTTTAAATATTTTTTTTGTATCTATTATGATGTCCACATGATATTTTAGTTTATTTCTTCCTTTGTGGGCAGATGACATAATGTATATCTGTTAGATATATGTGACAAGAATATATTGCATGGTCATGTTTATGTACCAATATCATGAGTCAAAAAAAAAGTTAAAATTCACCAAAAACATTAATAATGCAAAGCTCTTTGCCCAATTATATTAATGGATTGGAATAAACCCCACACTGCGTTCCTTTTAATGCCAATAAAACTGCATACAGGAGGAAGGCTTAATTATTCAGTAAAAAAACAAACAAACAAGAACCATTACGTTATCTCTGAGGATTCATGAAAATAAGGACGTGAGACAGATACTTTGCTGAGTTACTTGGCAAGGTATTAATGGAATTGTTGCTATTTCTAGACACATCCATATGCTGACCTATTGATAAGTCACTTAAGCATCTATTTCTACACTTTGCCATCTGCTTTTTATTAGCTGTGAATGTGTAAGGAGCATCCAGAGAGCTTGTACTGGTAAAACTTTGTACAATGAAAAAAGCAAAAACTTTAAATAGCAACTTGCAGACTGCTAAGTTTTATTATAATTTGTAATCCTATGTTCAACATGGCAAATAGATAGATTGAGTTACCTGTGAATCAATATATTGAAATATACAGAAAATGAGAAGACCATCCATGTTTATTTTGTTTTTACCTACCAAAATATAATAGCATAACTCAGACATCGTTAAAGGGACAGTCAATTTGATACACTTTTTACCTCTGTGATTATCTTGTATCAATGGGGCATATTTATCAAGCTCTGAGGCGGCGGACAGATCGGGTTGATTAACACCCCCTGCTAACGGCCGATTGGCCGTGAATCTGCAGGGGGCGGCATTGCACCAGCATATCACAAGAACTGCTGGTGCAATGATAAATACCGACAGTGTATGCTGTCAGAATTTATCCATGTGCAGCGGAAATTATACGCTACTTCGTATCATGTCCGCTCGCACATTGTTAAATATGCCCCTAAGCCTCTACAGACTCAGTGCTTTTGCCAATCAGTGCTGACTCATAAATACCTTCATGGGAGTAAGCACAGTGTTATTTATATGACACACATGCACTGTTTGGCTTTTAAAAGCTAATAAAATGCACTGAGATAACAGGCCGCCTTCAAGGGCTTAGAAGTCAGTCTATGAGCCTACCTATGTTTAGCCTTTAACAAAGCCAATACTAAGAGAACAAAGCAAATTTGATGATTAAAGTAAATTGGAAATTCAATTAAAATTGCATGCCCTATCTGAATAAAGAAAGTTTAATTTTTACTTTACTGTCCATTTCAGGACAAGAAACTTTTTTCCAACAAAGGATCAGGGACTCAGAGACGTATTCACAAAAGCACCTATCTCACCAATAAGCAGCCACCTTTATTGACTCTTGTTTAGAAACAGACAGTTATGAAAATTATCAACAACTAAAAATAAATTGGTGCAGGACCTTAGACCCACCAGTTCCTTTATTCTAGTCTATTCAATATAGACTAAAATATATATCTTATTATTAGATAACGTTAATTTTTTTTTTGCATATTGTTTTGTATCAAAAAAAAGAGGTATTTTAAAACATATTACAGACTATTTTTGCTGTTTCAGTTGAGTGGTTTACAACTGGAAATTACACTAGATTTTTTTTCTATTGGTGTTCTCTCGATAGGTGTATATTTAGCTCTCATAAAGTTGATTCCATACTGCATTGGACAATAGCCAAAACAAGTGGTTACTTGAATGGTCTGTCTGCAGTTAATGCTTTCATGTTTTAGAAATATGTGGTTTTCTTGTCCTGAAAAGTGACCTTTGAATTCCGTGGTTAGTAATGGAGAAAGTCATGAAATATTGATGAGCGTGTACCTGTAAGCTAAAATAAGAAAGTTATATTCTTATAGTGCTTATTAATCCAATATAACAGAACTTTTTATCTGATCACTGTGTATCAAGAAGCTTGTATAGACTTGCATTTGTGTAATGCATTCTATGTATCTCATCTTTACTTTGATACATAATATGAAATGCAAAAATAAAATACGTGATGATGAGACAAAATGTACATACTGCTGTTAGTGTTTCGGGGAGTTTAATCTTGCGAAACATGATAGAAAAAGCATTCTAATCATAAATGCATCATCTTAATTTCTCTGCTGTTATATGGCTTAGAAGACTGTGGGTTTATTAAGCATTGACAATTAACCACATATTTTAATTGTACATTTGTTTTTGCAAAGAAATACATGTGTTTGCATTATAAACCAGCTCTATTAATTATCAGCAGCCCAACAAGCAACAGCTAATACACAAGCCAAAACCAGGCAATATTTGGGCAAAAAAAAGCACAAAAAAAAGCCCAATTTTTTCTTGAGGCCACATTTACCACCCCCCCCCCCCCCCCCCCCTGCAATCACAGGAAAGTCCTTATATCAAGAGATTTACAAGGCAAGTAACTAGGGGCTGTGCCACAAAGTGTTCTCTTAGAAAGCCAATTTTTTGACTGATGTACTGTCCAAATATGGCTTTCAAGGGGATATATAGCTGTTGTTCCTTTATGGAATTACAAGATATACAACTGATCTCAGCATGTGTGATTGCATGTAGAGGAGCCCCCTGGAGAATAACCAGTTGGAGGACCAGGAAAGAAGAAATGTTGCTAGTGTCCACTGAGTGTTGACTTGTGCCCTTTGCTGATTTGGGATTAAAGATCAAGTATTACTGCTGATCCCTATTCTGTTTTGTCAATAAAGTTTTATCAGGGTTTATCAATAATTTGAGGTGAGCTATTGTATAATGACAGTCTTTAATGGCTACTAAATGCTTTGTTTGTGTCAATCCCAAACTGTGCCATCTTTGATGAGAAAAAACTACTAATGACACAATACTTTGTGCATCTGTAAAACACTCAACAGCTGTAAAGGGCTTCAATAACGTTGCACCTTTAATGCAATTCACTGAAAGTTAATTTTGTTTAACATATCCTTCACATCCTCAAAACGTGTCCCAGACAGGACTTTCACAATATTGGAAGGAACTATTGCATACTATAAAAAGGGGTGCAGAATATATTAGAGCAAAATGTTCGACTGTTACTTGTTGAAAGTATTCTACTAGCAAAAGTAAACACAATACAGAGCTATTATTTCTTGTTTGTTTTTACTACAATGTCTGATTGTATTGTGTTAAGATTTTTTTTTATTGTTTTTCATTAACGGTGTATTTAGTTTTTCTGCTGCCCAAGGCAATGGGAAATGTGTTGCAACCTGAACCCTAAACAAAGCTTAATTTTGCCTGATAGATGTTTTACAACCAGAGGCCAGTGACACATGGAACAGTCATTTACCATAAACTCATAGGAGTGGAATTGAGTGCCATCAATTACCCCCAAATCAAGGGTGATTGTCATTTACATAAGAAAAGGGACCATAGAACAAGTCTGTAAACCAGGAAAAAGACAAACAGCATTATTTAACATTTGGCTACTGAATTTATTAGTATATTAACCCACATTCTTATTTTAATTTGCATAAATCTAGGAAGGGGATCATAAAAACAAACAGGAATCCTAAAGCATGAAAATGCACCTTTAAAAAAGTCAGAATGCAGTTAAAATTAAAAAAAACATAATTCATGGCCCTTATTCTTTAAGTGCTGTTTGTTTTTTATTTCATGGGTCATAAAACAAACTGATCCTTAAAATACAAAATGGTAAAAAAAAATGTACTATCCTCATTTATTCTTTTTTCTTTTTCTTTCTTTTTTTTGCTTTAGTATCTCTTTTCTTGTTTCAGGATTAATTTTGTGTCAATCAAAATTGAAAATGTAGATTTTCTATGTTTAATAAAAGAAAAACTCTTAAAGCAAAATGGAAATGGATTTAATAGCCTCTGATAATTTAATTATGCTTTGACATTCTTGAAACAGATGTGAATAAATGAGCCTTGCCAAATGCATTGTGGCAAAACATATTACAATTTTTATGAATGATCCTAAAGTGAGCTGGTATCCTTTTTATGGACAGCTACTTAAAGTAATCATTTGAAATTTCATAATCCATGTTGCAAGCTTTAGTTGGCTTTCTTTTCTGTATTAAAGGAACATGAAACCCCACATTTTTCTTTCATGATTAAGATAGAGAATAACATTTTTAAAACGTTTCCAATTTAGTTACATTATCAAAGTGGCTTTGTACTCTTGTTATTGTTTGTTGAAGAGATATCTAGATAGGTATCGTGCACATGTCTGGAGAACAACATGACAGGAAATAGTGCTGCTACCAAGTGCTCTTGTTAATGTATAACATTGTTGCAAAAATGCTGCCATATAGTAGTACAGACACGTGCACACTCCTGAACTTACCTTTTTGCTTTTCTACAAAGGATAACAAGAAAATGAAGAAAATATAGTTAGTAAATAGTTAATAACTATTTAGTAACTAGTCTACCTAGTTAAAATAAATACAAACTTACCTGTAAAATAAAAATAAAACCTAAGCTAGATACAATGTAACTTTTAGTAATATTGTAGCTAGCTCAGGTTTTATTTTATAGGTAAGTATTTAGTTTTAAATAGGAATTATTTAGGTATTAATTGTAATTTTTATTTGGATTTATTTTAATTGTGTTAAAGTTAGTGAGTGTTAGGGTTAGACTTAGGGTTAGGGGTTAATAACTTAAGTATAGTGGCAGCGATTTTGGGGGCAGCAGATTAGGGGTTAACAACAGTAATGTAGGTTGCGGCGATGTTAGGGATAGCAGATTAGG
>CAJPDP010804510.1:0-11291 GCA_905336975.1 Bombina variegata variegata
AATTCAGCTTAGCACTCAAAGGGTGATAAAGCATATAGTATGAATCAATGAACGCAGTTTAAGATACTCATTTTTCTACTATATTACATTATAAAAAAATTGGTGCAAGTCAAAGTCTTTATTTAAACCCTCAGATATTAAGGTTTCTAGTTCACATATCATTTGTATTTCTAATTTTCCTAATTGATTATCAGAGTCAACACCTCTCCAAACCGGTTTAAAAATGTTTAACGCCCTTAAATGTCAATTCCTTAGGATTTTTCTTTCGTAAGGTGGTGATAGTCCATGAACCATAACATGTGGGATTAAACTCCTCTCCACCAGAGGCTAGCTTGGGTCTGAGATTGCTTGCAATCCTTTTGTCTTCGCAGGCTGGTGTATCCACTATCACTGTGGGGTCCTTTGTTTGGCACCAGCTTACTGTGATGATCTGGTGTATAACCATTAAGGAGACAGACTCTCAGGGCAGTGATAGGGAGACCCTTGACCTGGGAATCAGGATCCTGGACGTAGATAGTTGAGATTCTGCAGTTCATAATTGTAGAAAAACACTACAAGGTTCAGGAACTGGAAATGAAATGAATATCTATGCAAAAATAACTTTATTCAGACTTCATAGAAAACAAGTTGTAATGCGTATCATTGTATATGACTGCAGACTTGATAAACAAAGCAATAGATCCTAGGTAACTGAAATAAGTTGCAGGATTCAGAGTATATACCAGAAAGAAGAAAAGAAGCATCCCCTAAGCACTCAAAAATAAATACCAATTAGAGACTCATTCCCACAACTTCAAAGAAGAGGGGGTACCAAATAAATAAAATTGAACCTTTATTATAACCCTCATAAAAAAAACTTTTTAAAAGAATGTAACAATTATTAAAATAGAGCTGACTAGTCCTAAATCTGCAATCCAAATATTCTATCTAAAATATTCAAATCAACCCAACACCTAGAGTTGCCAACCTTCCCATTTTTCCTGGGTTCTTCCATAAATTGATGCATTTTTTTAGTTTCTCACTGCTCCCGTAATTATTTATAATAATTTGCAGTTTCTCCTGAGTCAGTTGTGGGAAAAAAATGCAGCCATTAAAACGAATAAATCAATGAGAGTGTTTTTTTTAAGCCTGCTCCTCCTCGCTCTAGTTACCGCACTGAATAAATAAGCGCGGGAAGTCAAAAGCGGTGGGCACTGAGTAGATTGGATAAAAGGGAGGTAGAGGCAGGGTGAGGGAGTGATGTGTCTAGTCAGAGGCAATGTGTGAGCGGAGCGTACAGCAGGCAGCATGTGGTGGGACTTGGTGAGTCTGCGACTGCAGTTTCTTTTGGCAAGTGGCACTGGCAGGCTCAGTCAG
The DNA here is from genome assembly GCA_905336975.1 of Bombina variegata variegata. Classification (NCBI taxonomy): domain Eukaryota; kingdom Metazoa; phylum Chordata; class Amphibia; order Anura; family Bombinatoridae; genus Bombina; species Bombina variegata. The sequence goes on from CAJPDP010804510.1 coordinate 1,357, forward strand.
GCAGGCATCATCTGTGCAGGAGCCTTGGGAGGACAAGAGGAGACAGGAGTGGCCTTGCAGCAGCATGAGACTGTGACTGACACTGACTGTGGTGGTGGTGTGGCAGGAAGGGGCCAGCCTCTGCATCGCCTGAAGGCTTCCTAGCTTGAGCAGTGCCAGACTGCCAGACCCAGCCCAGTTGACTAAACTTGAATTGGAGGAGCCTGGAAAATGGAGGCACCATTTTAGGACAGTGGCATTGGTGGCAAGCAATTTGGCAAAGACAAATATAATTAAATACATACAGTGTGAGTCCAGTACACCCCCTTTCTCTCTAATGTTTGATATTGCTTGTATTATTGCCCAATGTTATGTTGTGCTGCCTAGACATTAAAACAATCAGTTATCAGTTTCCCTTTTTAAATGTGTACAACACATACACACACACACAGAGAACTGTTTGTGATTGTCTATTTTTAAAATTATGTGTAGGCTCAGTAGTAGTCAGTATGTATGTGTGTACAATTTATTATTGAGTGTTGTCAAACCTGGAACAGCACACAGCACAGTGGGACTGATGCAGTCATTAAAAGGGACATGAAACCCAAAATGTTTCTTTCATGGCAATAACAAAGAATAACTTTACAATTTACTTATATTATCAAATTTGCTTTGTTGCAATACCTAGGTAGGCTTAAGAGTAGTATGCATTACTGGAAACTAGCTGCTGACTGGTGGCTGCACATATGTCTCTTGTCATTAGCTTATAGACCCCACTATTACAGTGCTCCTCTTGAGCAAACTTTAACTGTGTTGCTGGCCATAGTGCAATAATAAAATGCTCTAACATATTGTTTGTGAATTGCAGAATATGTAGATTTCTTTTAGAAATGTAATCTAGTCTGCTCTTGTAATAAAACAAGCAAAGAAAACTGAAGAATTGGATCACATTCTATGATTCACATTCTACAGATTCCAGAACAGCTGGATTGTACCATGATGCTCTGCGTAAACAGCTCTATCTGCTACATTTCAGGTAAGAGAAAGTTTGGTGATTTTTAAATAGTTTGTTTGCTGCATCAAAGAATATGAAAGAAAACAACTCAGATGTTTATTTTTAAATGGAGAACAAGCTAATAGATGTGTAATAATTGAGTTCTTTACTACTTTTACAGAATTCTCAGGTTTGAGGACTACATCATGTCATGATCAGTAATGAGGAGGAGGACAGAACAAAAACACCACCAAAAAGAATGCAAAGTATATGTGTACCAATCTATCAAAGTGGGAAGATATTTATTTGTGGACTGGACCAGTGCAGTCTAATGAATACAAGGCAAACTACTGTGAAAAACATTTGCAAACTGCAGGTAATATATTAAATATACACTACTAATTTTATCTTTTGTATTTTTTTTAAATATAAGTGTAACTTTAGCATCTCTTTGATTTCTTGTAGGTCACAAGACCAAAGAGAAGGACGCCAACAATTCAGTTAAGATCTCAAGTTGTTTCCATTCTCTTAACTTTAGAATAAATAGAATAGAAAAGAGTCCGTAGCTGGTGAGCTTGCATTTGTTTACCATACTGTGAAACATAACCTTAGCTACATTAGCGTGGATTTCCGGATCAAACTTTCAAAGGAGATGTTTAGTGACGCTGATGCTTCTAAAAAAAGTATTTTGAGGGAACAAAGGCTGAAATGATAGTAAAAAATGTTGAAGATTTTCTTTGTATTTTAAGTAATCCCCTCAAAAATGTATACTTTTCTTAACAAGAGTTGCTTTCAACCACAAAAACAGAAAAATGTTTCCAATCGTAATAAGATACTTTGACCTTGAACCCTTCAATGGAATCCAAAACAAATGCTAAAGGTATACATAATTAGTTTAAAAAATTCACTTAATTCACCCAATTTAAGCGTAAAGAATATATCTGCATACTGTGCTGATGGTGCTTATAGGAATTATGGGAAGTATTGCTCTGTTGTGAAACTGCTCGTTGATAGCAATGAGAGAATTCTTCAAGTCAATTATTCAAATCATGCTATTCATAATGCCATGAAACATGCTTGTGAGGTTTTAGAGATAGATGTTGAAGTGTTGATACTGAAATCATAAAACCATTTTTCAGTTTCTGCTAAAAGAAGAAAGACATTAATGTAATTTTTTTAATTTGTTGATGTAGAGTGGTCTGAAATCCTTCGGCATGTGCCTACAAGACGTTATCTCTTACGCCAGTTGTTGATGATTGTCCAAAAGCATTGAAAAAATATTTTAGTGATGAAAATTCAGAAATGAAAATAACAATTGAGGCATATATTAGCTTTTTTGTACACATTGGAGGTGTTTTCCTTCAGTCAGATTGCCTTCTATGATTCCCTGCACTCTAATTTAGTTAAACGCTGTGTTGTATCAGACAGTTTAAATGCTTTCTTTCCACTATGCCTTAAAGGTGAAATACAATTTACAGATTTGAAAAAAGTGGTTGATTTCATAAAGCTAGACTGTGTAAATAAAGATGGTCTTTATCAGGAATTTTGTTGTACCACGGATGCATTTAAACATGCAGTATTTGCAAAAGGTAATACAAGCCATAAATGGTGTCTGTGTTCACCAATCTAAAATCAAATAAACCCAGCCATAGTGGGAAGGGGGCCATTGACCACGAGGAGAGAGGCCCCGGGTAGGTACATTTGGGGGTGGGTAATAGGGAGCAGGGAGGCGGTATAGAAAATAGGTGCTTACCCGAATTGGCGCCAATTCGTGTATAGTGAGACCAGCAGCAACGTGTCACAGTTTTTCAGGATGGAGCTTGAAGAGCTTCTTATCAGAATTAGAGACATGGCCAGCAAGAGGGGCCATGCTTGGTGAGACAACTCCTCTCTGGGATCTTGAGCCCTGGGGAGAGGGATCTTCAAATCATGGAGCCGGTTTCTAGGCTGCAGACCGCACGGCAATCCAGCCCCCCTGAGAGGCTCAGTCCGGAGGTGAGCCTTAGGGCTGTGAGAAGATGCAAGAGTCCTAGTGGGGAGGCCCGGAAGTCTGCGTGGTGCCACTACATTTAGGTCAGTGGAGGAGGATCCAATCGCCATCAGTCATCCCTGAGGTTGATGAGGCCCCATTTGAAAGATCACAGGTGAGAATTTGGAGCAGAAGCGGTTACACGACCCTAGTGGGCCTAAGGTGAGTCCAGAAGTTTTTGAGACTGGGGTACAGGAAAGGTTCCACAGCCCTATTGGGCCTGATAGGTTTTGTAGTTGGTGGTTTAGGGGATTTTGTTTCTAGTGTGGGTACTGCTGATTTCTAGGTTAGAATTGTTACAAAGCCCATTCCTTCGCTAGCTGGGAACCCATGTGAGAGTATTGGGCGGGGTGATTCTGGAAATCCAGTATGTAAGGATAGAGGTTCCGCTAAGCCTTATGCTCAGAGTGGTTCTCCCAAGAAGGTTAAGTCCAAGGCCAAGCCTCCTCGCCCAGGTCCTTTTAAAGGATGAGTGCAAAAAGCATTATAGAAAGCTTCCAAAAACCTTCACTACTTGGTTTCAAGCTTTTGGAATATATGCCAGTGTTATGGCTAAGAGATTTTCATATCAGGGCACTCCTCTTTTTTGTTATTTAGATGAGATAGCGGCAGTTCAACGCACTTATGGAGTGATGGCCTGGTGGATGTATGAAGAGCATTTTCGTCAGCGTCTAGCCATAAAGAAAGAGATGAAATGGGACAATCGAAATATGGGGCTCTGGTTGAAGATGATGACACCGTTATGGGCCAAAACCCCTTTTTGGCATTTGCTGGTGGAATGGCAGCAACCGTTTCATTGGCGTCCTTAAAGAAGTGTTTTTTCTTCTCCATTAATGAAGGCCAATGCAGATGGGGGTCCTGTTGCAAGTTCAGGATTGAGTGTTCTGGCTGTGGTGGAAAAGATGGAGCCTATGTTGGTATGCCAGTAAACAGGGTTGTAAGGAGAAGGCGGCTGTTCTTTTGCACAGGTTTTATTTTGGCTTTATTATCCCATCTGGTGGTGGTTCTTAACGTTTTTCAGGTAACCTTAAATCGGCTAGGGATTGGCTGCAAGTTGTGAGTGAGAAGCTAAGAAAGGAAGTGGAGATGGGTCTTATGGCCGGTCCTTTTTCCTCCTTGCCTTTTCCTGGTTTGCGCATCTCACCGTTTTTGTGTAGTACTTAAGCCTGAATCTGGAAAATGTTGTATGATTCACCACTTGTTCCGCCTGAACTTGCTTTGGTAAAATATGCAGATTTTGACCAGGTTGTTGCTTTGGTCAAGGCTTGTGGGAAGAAATGCTTTGATGGCAAAGGTTGAAGTTGAGGCAGCTTTTTGTTTGCTGCCAGTACACCCAGTGTCTCATAGGTTATTGGGGTGTTTCTTTGAGGGAGCCTTCTCCCTATGAGATGTTTTATATCTTGCTTGTTGTCTGAGAGTTTAAGATCTTTTCTTGAGTGGGTAGTTTGGAAACAGTCTGGTTTCTCTTCAATTGTTCATTATTTGGATGATTTTTTGTTCATAGGGCCTGCTGACAGGTCTGTTTGCGCTAGATTACAGGATGTTTTTTTATCGAATGGCAGTGGAATTTTGTGTTCCTATTGCCTTTGATAAATCGGAGTGTCCAAGTATGGGTAATTAGTTTTTTGGGAATTACTATAGATTCGAACTTGATGGAGTGAAGGCTTCCAGAGGACAACATTTTGGACATGCAGGTGTGTATCCAGTCAATGTTGTCTGCGTCTAACGTAAAAATGAAGGATTTGCAATCTTTGTTGGTGACGTTTTTTGTCGCATTATCCCCATAGGGAGAATTTTTTGTAGGCATTTGTTATTGGTTACGTTGGGAGTCCGATGCCCACATTATTTTGTATGACTCACAGGGGAACTCAAAAAAGATTAACAGGTCTGGTTGGCATTTTTGAATGATTTCAGTAGGTCAACGTTGATTCAGCCGCCAAGAAATTCCTGTCAAGAGTTAGGACACATGACGGATGCAGCCGGGGGCATTGGATTTGATGCAATCTTTGGAAAAGAGTGGTGCCCAAATCATGAAAGGAGGTTGGTCTGGTCTGGTCAAGAACCTAGTTTTCTTAGAATTATTTTCTATTGTGGTGCCATTGTTTGTGTGGGGGAGAGTTTTCATGACAAATCTGTGTTGTTCCACACAGATAACACTGGGGTGGTGACGGCAATTAACACTATGTCTGCCTCCTCTCCTCAGGCTATTAAGAACACTTGTGTTGCAATGCTTGTGTTTGAATGTGATGGTGATAGGAAGGCATATTCCGGGTGTGAGTAATTCCATTGCGGATGCATTTTCTCGTTTACAGTAGCAGCATTTTCGGCAGCTGGTGTCGCAGGCAGACAAAGTGGGAAAGGATTACCCAGAGTGGTTTTGGAGGCTTGGCATGGAGGACTTGTCAACCTGAGGTCTTCCTTGGCTCCTAGTTCTTGGACAAATTATGCAAGGGTTTGGTCAGAGTGGGAGGAGATGTTAGCCAAAAAAGGGGTGGTGGAAGGTGATGGAGCAATTGTGGGCTTGTTGCTGGAATGGTTCTGATCGTGGACTTTGGCCAAGCTGTCTCCTTCAGTGATAGAGAATAAATTGTCTGTGTCAGGTTTTAAAACGGTTAAAGATGGCCGGATGTACAAAGGACCAACAGTGCCTGGCTTTTAAATATTAAGTAGGCTGCCGGATGTTTTGCCATTTTGCTGTGTAGGTCTAAGACTGATCAGGTGGGGAGGGGTAAATCTGTGTTGCTATTTCCGACTGGGGTGGGTACTTGAACTTGTGTGGTCCTTTGTCAGTACATGAAGGTTAAGACCACAAGTGGGCTGGTCTTTTCTGATACACGAGGATGGGAGGGCCTTGTCTCATTTTCAATTTAGGGCAGATCTGGGTTTGGCCCTTGAGAGGTTGGGTTTGAACCCAGGGGAGTTTGGATCCCATTCTTTCAGAATAGAGGCAGCTACTTAGGCTGCTGTGTAAGGTTTGAGTGAAGAACTAATAAAAGGGGTCGGAAGATGGGAGTTTGGCGCAGTTTCATTCTTATGTTCGCCCTCATCTAACAGTTTAATTCTCTGGACAACCTTTTCATCTATTTTACATGTATTTTCCCTGATCCAGAGTTGATAATGTTTGCATATAGCTCTGTGTGTATGTTTACCTACGCTTACTATGTCAGCTCTCACAGACGTGGTGTTGTACCTGGTCTAAGCACCAATGTATAATATGGCTAGTAGTGACTCTTTTTATTCCCTGAAGGATACAGATGATGATGATTTTGATTCACTAGAATTGACAGATGTTTTCGAGCAGGATGTACCCAACACCAAACTGGGAGACTTTTTTATGTATATGGAACATTTAAAAATTAAGGACCAGAAACTAAGATGGGACAAATGGATTCTATCCAAATCCCTTATACTGAAAATGGTTCCTAGGGGTTTGCAGATAAATAAATTTCCCACCTATGACATCAAGGACACCGCTTTTATAGAAAGATGTAACCAAACTCTTACTGACTGCTCACTTAAATTGATTGCCTTACTAATAGAGTATAAGGATATGTTGCTGGGTGAAGTTAAGAATAGGATCATCCAATTGCAAGCTGAGATGAACAAATATAAACAACATGAGATTTATCCACAGTTTGACGATATTTTGAAAGCAACTATGACAGAGTCCAGAAAATTGATCATTCAGATAAAACATTCTAAATTTCTGAGGGACCAAAAAGACTACAGGAAAGGTGTAGTTTTTATCTGGCGTAAACGCCAAAGAAGTACATTTTGGTCTAATAAGCCGAATGGTGGTCTGGATGGTCAAAGTTCTGTACAGAAGGGCAAGAATAATAAGCAGGGACATTGGAGAACCAGAACTCAGGCTGAAGAGACCCCCAAAAAAGTAGCATTCTCGGACTGTAATGGATGAAGATAGGTTTGCTTCTAGTTTTGAGGCAGATGGTTGCTCCGGCTCTGAGCCAGAGGATGCTGATTCATCATCAACATTAGATGCAGTAGGGGGTATGGCGGCAGCCCCTCAAATTAAAAGCATCCTTAAGGAACAAAAAAATCCAGGGGCCATACCTAAGAGAGGCAGACGCAGAGGATGGGGTAGGTCCCATTACCATACTAATACTAGAGAAAACACACAAGGACAGGCCCATACAGATTCTGACACTCAGGTTTCTCACTGGGCCCCCAGGCAACTGAGAGGAGGGGGGGAGAGGCTCAGTGGATACCCAGTGAGAGGCAACAGGAGTGTACAGAGACAGAAATACCAATGAAAGAGAATTCTGTGATCAATCTATCCACATACAGGTTAACGGATTCAGAGAGGAAGGTACTAAATTATGGCTTGGGGTTTGTTCCCTCACGAGATTTTGACCTATTCCAAACCATTTTGGATGTGAATAGGCTCGTGAGGGACCTAACATTAAGAAAATACTTTCCGGGCAATGAAACCACAGATAATGTAAGGCACAGAGAGACTATGGTCAACTATGACGATCTTACTTTTGTAGACATCTGTGCTCTCAGTAACTTGGAAGATTTATCTCATGAGAATGCTGAACAGATCATCTTAGAAAGAGCACCATGTAAAATGAAGTCTAGGTCAAACTTCTACTCCATACACACTAGAGGTAAAAGTCTTGAAGTATTCATGATGCTATCTAAATCAGAACAAAAGGGTGCCCCTAACCTGACGAGGAGAGAAAGAGAAGCAGTGAGTAGCCTACAGAATAACAATTCCATAGTTATTAGGCAATCAGATAAAGGGGGTAGTGTGGTAATTATGGATAAAAGTACATACAAGAGTGAAGCCCTAAGACAATTAAATGATTCAGATGCCTACTTACCATTGAGTAGAGACCCCACTACACAATATCAGTCTCTGCTTAGAGACCTTTTGGATGATGGGTTGGAGATGGGCATCATTGATAGAAATACATTTGACTGTTTACTAGTCGATAATCGGGTGATGCCCATCTTCCACCATCTCCCAAAGGTCCACAAGAGCCTCTCTGAGGTCAAGGGTAGACTAATAGTAGCAGGTATAGGCTCTTTACTAGAGCCTTTATCCAAGTGGGTGGACCAATTTTTGCAGCCCCTGGTACATGATCTACCTAGCTACTGTACCTTAGGGACACCACCCATACACTATCCAAACTGGAAAAAATCACATGGGAACAGGAATATAGTGGGATGACTATTGACCTAGTCTCCCTATATTCCTCAATATCCCATGAATATGGTATTGAGGCCATTTAGTTCTATTTGGATAGGTACACGGGGTCCCCTGACGAACACAAGGATTTCATATTGAGGTACATGAGACAACCATTCATTATCTTGATGTGACTCTGACAGCTGATCTTCAAAATAAAATAATTATTTCGTCCCTGTACAGGAAGCCCTGGGCATGTTTTTAAGGGGCAGTTTTTGCGGGCAAAATGCAATTGTACCCTAGAAAGGGACTTTAAAAGAGAGAGTCAGATACTTACAGAGAGATTACTAGCTAGGGATTACCGTAGAAAAGTGATTAATAGGGCCCGAGGGTAGAGTGGTTGGTTCCCTAGAATATAAACAAAAACCTTTGTTTGTCACAGCATACTCAAACCAGTATTATCAAGTATGTAACATCATTAGGAAAAATTTACCAATTTTTAGAGGAGACAAACAATTACGTACCTCTTTAGGAGGAGGGTGCCAGTTTATATATAAACGTAACATGACATAAATGGGTAACATTCTTTCACCCAGTCTATTGAAAACCAATAAAGCCCAGAGCTCCTGGTTACACTTTAAAGGGGCCTTTAAGTGTGGCAAAAAAGTCCTGTGAGCATGCACACATTTCCACAGCCTTTGTCTCGGCCACCTCAGCTGAGGCGTTCGAGACTAGGGGCTGTGTGAAGTGTTCTAACAAATTTGTGATTTACCTTAAAGCGTGCACTCTGTGCTCTCGATAGAACCACAAGGGAGGTGGGTACTCGAATTAAAGAACACCTCTCTTATATTAGTCATGATAGAGCATTGTCGGCACTCTCCAAACATTTTTTAGAGACCTATAAATGAAATGTTGGATCCTTCAGGTGGCAGGCGATCAAACAGATATTGAGACCCCCTCGCGGTGGAGACAAATTCCAGATATTGTCTAGGAAAGAAATATACTGGATTCATAAACTAGGTAGTCTGCTACCTGTTTGGTTCAACTCAGAATTTTATATAATTAACTATTGGCACCACTAACTATTTGGGTTATTAAATATATTGCCCCTATTGTTCCTATAGTTTTGTTTTGGTCACTTTTGAGGAATTAAATTGATCCAGAGGTATACCTTTTATCTGGTTTCTTTTCCTCATCATAATTTTTCCTGTTCCTTATCATTTTTTCAGTTAATAATATAGATTAGATTTGTCATGATACAATGTTGACTCATAAGCTTAAATTTAAGTTGTATTTTTTGACTTTATGTTTGTTTTTTGAGCACAGATTGTGCAAAACTTCAATTATTGTCTTGCATATTCGGGTATGTATGCACAATTGTAATTCTGGAACATATTTAAAACTATACAAGTAATATGTGTTCTTCATACCCGAACATGCTAAAATCAAGTGAATATTCATCACACAGGGTATCCTGTTTAATGTGCCCAAGTTTAGTCATACTTGTCTATATTAGCTACTTTTTTGGAACATTGATTTATACATTCCTTATCAAAGTGGGTTATTGAAGTTATTTGGTATAGCACTAGTATATTTTTCTCTAAGGACTATAGGTCTAAACTAGGTTCCCTGTTTATATATATATCCATATTGTGATCTTATATGTATGTTTTGTATTTTGGTTTAATTTAATATACACACACATATATATATATATATATATATATATATTCTTTGCATGATCACATATGTTTATTTATTTCATGTAATTGGCAATAGTC
>CAJPDP010804827.1:0-15164 GCA_905336975.1 Bombina variegata variegata
GCCATTTCTGATGTCAGAAAATGATGGATAGGTCATCCTCCAATCACGGCTTTCCCCCCGGGGGAATCAGTGTCTGATTCAACGCCGTGATTGGAGGAAGCCGGATTCCTCATTTTAGACCCAGGAAGAGGCTTTGCAACAGGTGGAGGAAGCTGGAGCTGCTGTGAAGATTAAAAGGTAAGTTTTTTTTCACAACAGGAGTGAAATGTAAATTTTGATGAATTTGCCCTTGTTTTAATCGAATTTTTAAAAACCGGGCACTTTAGCATCAAAATTTATGTTCACTTTAATGTTTGGGGGGGGGGGAGGACACAACATATTGAAATAAGAATGATTTTATAGGTTTTATAAAATGAATACTCACTTTTCTACCCATAGTACAGATACCAGTTTAACTCCTGTTTTGACTGCCTTAGCCCATGTTCCTTGATTACCATCTTTAAAAACTACATGTGTAACCTGTTTGTTGAAAGTTTTAGAAATCTGAAGGAAAAAAAAAAAAGGAGAGAAACATTAAAACAGACAGGTATTGTGCTTAATTAAAAGTGAGTGTAAAAAGATATCAGGAATTAAACCTTAAAGTGCCATAAAACATGTTGAGATTTTATGAACTGCTGCCATACAGTGCTCCAGACATGTGCGTGCTCCTGAGCTTACATCCCTGCTTTTCAACAAAAGATATCAAAAGAACAAAGACAATGTGATACTAGAAGTAAATTAGAAAGTTAACATTGCAAGCTCTATCTGAATCATGAAAGAGAATGTTGGGAGTTCATGTCCCTTTAAAGGGGCCATTGTTGTATAGTTTTCTAGAGGCCCGCTCTACACTAGTTTTTTCTTTTCTTTTCTTGTATACATTTGCTTAAGCGTTTGCACCAAATGATTATATTAATTTAAATATAATCATTAAGAAGAATTAAAAATGTGTGTCTAATTAACCAGGGATTAAAATGCACATTCCTAGTTTATTTTGCTTGCTTCTCCTGTAAAATTCCACCAAGAGAGGCTGGAGATCAGATTGTTAAATACAGTACATTAACAATCAAATTCATGACTAGAAAAAGCATTGCTTGCAATACCAGTGAGGATACTATTTTATTCAAAGACAGAAATAAGCAATGTGTGCTTGCACATAAATATAACCAAATCAATGTGCACAAATACACTGTATTTTATTTCATGATACATATAGAATGAAGGATGTGTAAAAAAAAAAAAAAGGTCACTCTATTGAACCAATGCCTCACCTTTGACAAAGGTGCAAGGGGAGCACCGAACCGTTATGTCTGTTTTATATTTGTAAAATAAACGCTACATTTTATTGAAGAGCCCAGTGAGTGCCTTTTACTTTGGATCGGATACTTATTTTACTAGTGAAGTGAACCCTGGCTGCTGATATATTTGTAAGACTGTGGTCATCCTGTTTGGAAGTTTTCCTATACAGTATATATATATTTATTTAAATTAACTTTAGTAAACTGAGGCATACACAACTATACTTAAAGGGGCATTGTAATCTAAAGAGAACAACAGGTGATGGTTTTAGTAAGCAAAACCAGCTACTTAAATTACAAATATACAATTTCCTATAGATTTAATATTCTGGAGTAGGTATAATAAGTAATTTGGAACACATTAAGGGGAATTAAATATTATAGTGCAGTGCACATTGAAAGCTTTGATCATCTCTATAATGAATTTAGAAAAGCTATAGTCAATGCAAGCTTTCACTACTTAGTACAGCTTACAATCAGATACCACTACTTGGCTGGCACTACTATGCACGCTTCTCCAGTTGTGATCTCTTGTAATGTGTTTACGTACAGTGTGCCACAGGATTACAGGTAATTCTTGAATTTTGGATCTGAACCATAGCCTTTAAATTGATCTTTTTTTAAATAAAAATATAAAACTGAATAATCATATGCTACTCTTTTTGTTTTATAAAACCAACTTGTTAACTTGAGCCATATATGCAGCATGATAACCCTATACAACAAGATTTGTATTTTATTTGTATAATTACAACAGATTATACAAATCTAGGGACTATGGAATAGCACAAAAGTTATACTGTTGTAGTCTGTTAACATAAGTTATTTTTGTTTTGTTTACAGGCATAGCAGTTTTTGAAGTGGATAAAAATTAATGTGATGTTGAGCAACTATTGAGACTTACTCATATGTTGGTTTTGAATGTGACCATCCATAAAGATTGTGAACATCATAATGTCTTACAGGCGTTCCATCTGGAAGATGTTGCTGGCTATCCATACATAAGGTCTTGTGACTCAGTCCCATATCTCTTGATTCCAAGTCTAAAAATAATAAGAGGTGTTTTTTATGAGTTTGCCATATTTTGATGATTGAAGCATATGTGTAATTCTAATGTGCATCCTGGCAGCTGAAGGAACTACAGTATCTAAAAACGAGAGCTTAGTTTTGGTGTTCGATTATATATATTATATATATGCATTAGAGCCCTTTGCAGTCAAGTGGATGAAAACAGGAAAAAATCATGTATATGCAATATTCATTTTTATTGAAGTGTTATACTATGTATTTACATTAAATATTTCACATTCCAGTGATCTGCGCATAGCAGAATATGTTCTAAGTGTTCTTATATATATTTCTGTGGGACACAGAAAATTTATTCACCCATTGAAAAAGATACCAGTAGGTATCAAAATGTTTGGGATGTTTTACTGATTGTCTAACAAGGATGGATTAAAGCCTTTTATCGTTTTGCAAAGACCGGAGAGTGAAGCATTTTTCTTCCACTTATGGGGTTGATTGTTACTATTACATATTTTCACGCAGCACCCCGGCAGATGTCAATGTAACAGTGAGTGCACTTAACCTGACTTTTGTATATATAATTATAGATAGATAGATATTGTACCAAAATACCATTATATGTGTAGAAATATGTATTTATGAATAAATAGAACATATTCTTCTATGTGAAGAACATTGGAATATGAAATATTCATATTTTCATGTCTGACTAGCGTACCTGAGAATATGAGATCATGCTTGTGTATCAGTAGTGTGTTAGATTTTATTCTACTTTTTTTGCTCCATTGACTTCTACTGGGGAATGTGTAAATCTGTGGTAAATTTTCTAAATTAGGCTACCCGTAGCGTACAAAAAGCTTATTTTTGCCGGAGTTAGTAGATGAGTGGGAACATTAAATACCGCTCCACTTGTAATCTGGCCCTTAGCATTGTATTAGACAGTGTTTATTATCCTTTTTTTTGTCTGGTATAAATTTTTCTTAGAGACGCTTTAATATCTTAAAATGCCTATGACTCCCAATAATTCTGTTAATGCAATTAAAGTCATAAAAAAATAATTTAAAGTGACATTGTACACTAGATTTTTCTTTGCATAAATGTTTTGTTGATGATCCATTTTTATATAGCTTTATTTTTTTAAAGTATAGTTTTGCTTATTTTTAAATAACTTTGAGCTGATTTTCAGACTCCTAACCAAGCTCCAATGTTTTAGGAGAATACTGATGTATACCTACTCCAGCTTGCTCCTGTTTGAGTAAAGAGTCTTTTCATATGCATAGGAAGGGGGAGGGGTTCTGCTTTTTTTGCTATAGAACCACTTTCAGTGGGTGTTCCAGCTAACCTTTTCAACAGTGCTAAACTGGGAGCTTCTAAGTATGTTTTTAAATGGTTTTATAATGGATTTTTATATCAGTAGCTGTGCATATTATTCTATATAGTAGTGTCTATTACATGCAGTTAAATGAAAATTGGTGTATACTGTCCCTTTAAAGGGATATAGTTTCCAAACATTTTTTTTCATGATCCAGATAAAGCATACAAGTGTTTAAAAACATTTCAACTGATCTTCTTTTACCAAATTTACTTTATTCCCGTGGTATTCTTTGTTGAAGGGCAAAGGTAGCGTGCACTTTAAGAGCCCTCTATGGCAACAAACATTGCTGCCAACTAGTACACTTGCAAATGTATAAGACTGTTAAAAGTATTCTTGCAAAAATACTGCCATAAAGTGCTCCAAAATCTACCTACCTGATTTTCAACAAAGGACACCAGGAGTATGAAGTAAATTTAATAATAGAAGTACAATGGATTTTTTTTTTTTTTTAAATGTATACTCTGTCTAAATCATAGAAGAAAATGTTTGGATTCCATGTCCCCTTAGCAAAGAGGAGGACATTTTTACTAAGGGAGAGGATGGAGCTTTTAAATTAGTAAGCCGGAGTGAGAAAATGTAAAAATAACAAGGCTGTGTAATCTGTTAAAGACTTGCATCTGTTTCAACACATTGCATGGAAGAGGAAGATTCCTTTTTAGTTAATGTTACCTTACAAAGTACCGGAGGAAGAGAACGTAGAAAGAACAGTGAAATTAAAAGTATACAAATGGAAGATGTCATGATGAGTAAAATATGGTTTCTCGAAACCGTTAGCGGTGAAGGAGGAATTATGATGTCATCAGCAGAACTGAAACTTGCTGGGATAAAACACATGACTGGGCATTTAAAATAAAGGGTTATATACTTTATTTAAGAGTGATAGGAGTATCAAAAGAGTAGGCAGAATCATTTAATATAAAGCCCTAAAATGTGCATAATGTATTGATAGCCTATATGCCACTCTCTACATAAAATAAATACAAAACATATCTGAAATGTTTCAAGAAATAGGTAGAAACCTCCAAACAGAGATGGGAATTTCCCATGGTGTTATTTATAAAAACAACTATAGTCCACCATAGTGTTGAGTCCTTTTGGAGTAACCATATCCAAAGTAAAAATCCATCTGGATTCCAATTTAAGGAGTGCTTGTGCGTTATCACCACCATTGTTCAGATGTGGTACATGATGTTTTAATATTTTCCTCAATGAAGAGATTGGATGGCCCAACTGAAAAAAATGTATGACCACAGTTTGCTCAGACCTGCCATTTGTATACACTTGCCGTATCCCAGACATATAAGCCAGACTCTCCTTGAATGTAGTAGTAGTCTTCCCCACATAATAAAGGAAACATGGACAAACAATGACATGGATGAGAAAGTTGGATGTGCATGTCAATCTATGTTTAATGTTTAAAATCTGATTTGTGTGAGGGTGATGAATGGCCAGTAATAATGTTTTTACGGTTACACAGCTACCATATCGTTAGCAACCTGGTTTTCCCTGAGGTAACCACATTCTCTTATACACTTAGGTGGTGGTAAATCAACAAATGGGAGACTGGTATCAGAAGCTACCATGGGCCAATTCTTTGAGTTAATCTTCTGTACATTCTTAGATGCCAGAGAGTATGTAATGATGAAGTTCAATCGTTCATCTTTGCATTTTGGTTGCCACACAGTCAAAGCATCCTGAGTCCATTGTTGAAATGCACTGCACTGTTAATTTATGAGGGGTTCTTGATACCCTTGTGCCAAAAAACGTTTGACTGTGCGGCAACCACAAATAAATAAACATATTACACAGGGACTGCAAAATCTGCTCAGGAGCTAATTTACATACAGTATGTTATCAGCTGCATCAAGCTGATAAACATTCTAAACAAGCTTTTAAAGGAGTATGTCCCTGGACTGCTCAGAGACAGAAATATAATTTGGCTAACAAATTAAAATGAAATGCTTATAAAACACATTTTATTTGCATATCTTTTGTAGTAAAGTGATACATTACTGATATGTACTACACATATATAAAAGTGGCATTAATATTACTTAAAGTTTGCATATGCAATGATCTCTTTAACAAAAGCTGGAAGACATTGATGAAATACATTCACCATTACTTAATTTACATTAGAATATTCTTTGTAGTTTAGTAAGAAACAAGCATTGCTTTAAAGTCTAAATTATGAATTCTATAAATTGTTATAAGTACAAAAGAGAACATGCAATAGTTCAGTACCATAAAGCACAAATTCAAGTGCAGGGAGTGGGTGGCAAGAAAATAGCTTTTTACCTACTATTGTAGCACAAAATGCTGAAAATATTAAGCTCAATAATTGAGCTGTTTTCCTAAGTAGCTTTCATGACATAATTACTGAAACAATATGACATTTTACTCTCACTGCTTGCTTATAGATTTGTGTTATATGGACTTATGTTATTCTTTTTGCAAGATCTAGTAAATAATAATTTCTGAATTTATATAATCATCATTAGACTGTCATAATTAAAACCCGGCAGGTAATGTTTTTATCTACACGGGTGCAGCTAAACAAAGTAAAATAAAATAATATGATGCAAGACTATACTACCAAGCAAGGTAATTGCAAAGCTGGATGTAGTAGAAAAAAAAAAACGTATGGTAACAAGAAAATACAGCTCTTAAGAAAAAAAAAATATATACTGCAGATGAAAGCTAAATGTACAAAGAAATTGTAACAGTACCTGGCTTGACAACAAATAATTTCAACCTTTATTTATCTGTGAGTTTTCCTATTAATGGAAAAGTGAGTGCATGGGTGTATGGGCATTTTTTGTGGAAGGTTAGCAGGTTCAAATTGAAGAAGCAATTTAGTATGTCATATTTTAAAACACAGTTAGAAACTATTTACTACAGTAATTTGTACATAATTTGTATATAATCTAATGCCACTGCATCTGCCTGTTTTACTTTAGAAAGCTTTATTTTCTTAGCATAGAACCATGACTTATGAATGTGTGCAGTTTCAAGGATAATTTAGTTTTTTTCCATTTATCATAGCCAGTGTAGTGGAATGTAAAATACATATCATTACAAAGGTAACAATCCCACTTTAAAATACAGCTAGTAGCCTCAGTGTTCATAAAGAACATTGTAAATTATATTAAATAGCCCAAAAAAAGGAGGTCAATTTCTGGTTTCAGCGTTCTCTTTATGTAAATTTGAAACATTAGCACTATCACTATTCCTCACCTCACAATATGCTGAATAAAAAGCACATAAAGAAAATAATTATCCCAATTTACAAAGGAGCTTCTAATTTAACAACAGGAGGTTCAAAGCTTTGCTGAAGGAAACAGAAAGTTATCCTGCTATTCAAAATAATGCAAAGCAGTATAAATTACAGGTGTATGTTGTCACATATGCTACACTTGACCAGGCGCATAGATTGTCACAAGAAACATTATATACTGTACTAGTTTAACTAGTATTTTGTCCCATTTCTTTACTTTCTTGCCTTACAAATTGACTCATTGGCCTAGTATCAACACTTCTTGGGGAAACTAATGTATAACTTGAAAAAAATTTGCTGCAACATCTAAACTCAAAAATTGCGAAACTCAATTATAATATCTTGCAACAGTTACGTTCTTGCCACAGGGAAAATGTTCTACTGTGAAGGGTACTGGCATCACAAAAACAAACTCAAAATTTTAAAAAATATATAATATTTATAAATATCACTTGGACCCCTTCTTGCATTAGAATATTTTTCGTGACCCCCATTATAATAGTATGGTTAAAAAAAACCTTGTCAAATGGGAATATATACGCATATATATATATACAGAAGGCCGAAACGATCGTCTGGGGTTGCCTTTTCCTTGTTCAGAGGAGAATTGCCTGGTATTTCGGGGCTGGACTGACCATGTCAGCGGGATTAGACTGATATACTACAGGAAAGTTTTCCTCTGTGAAAAGCACAATTGGTCAGAAATAAGCTACTCCCAGGTGGTAACCGTGCCATAGAAAAAGCTATTGATGCTGCTGTTCTTTCCTGGCAGACTGCTTCTCTTTTTGTTTTGCAAATGGGTATACAATGTTTTTTTTTGTTATGCATCAAAATACCAACATAGTGAGGGAATTATTAAGTTCAACGTTTGTAGCCATCGCTAATCACTAAAGTCTAGACCCTTTTGTCTAACACCGTGTACCTTCCATGTAGTCTTTTCCCACAAGTGTTGCAATGAGCAACACCCACACATTTAAAGAGTTGCAAAATTAGCTATGTGCCTACCTCACATTAAGCAAATTATGATTAAAAAAATAAAACTTTACTCACTGAAACACAAACACACATGCTCATTCATAAATACACACACTCATCACAATCATCCTGGTTAGGATCAACCATAATGATTGACAAGCCCTGCTCTTGTGCAATTGTTTGATCCTAACCAGGATGATTTAACTCTGCCACTCTTGAGGTAGTGGATAGGCTAAGTAGCAGTGGTCTTAAGTCAGTAGCTACTTAAAGTGACAGTCTACTTGATTTTTTTATTGTTTAAAAAGATAGATAACACCTTTACTACCAATTTTCCTGCTTTGCATAACCAACATTGTTATATTAATATACTTTATAACCTCTATGCATGCCTGTTTCTAAGCCTCAGGAGGCCTCCCCTTATCTCAGTGTTTTTTTAAATCTTGCACAACAGCTAGACAGCACTAGTTCATGAGTGCCATATAGTAACACTGTGCTCACTACAGTGGAGAATGATAATTGTTATACAAAAACCAGCACTGATTGGCTAAAATGTAAGATTTAAAAAAAAAAAAATAGATAGATAGATAGATAGATAAGGGGCAGTATGCAGATACTTAGATACAGGTAACCATATAGGTAAAGCAGTATATTAATTTAACAGTGCTGGTCATGCAGAACAGGGGAATGGGTAATTAAAGGAATTATCTATCTTTATAAACAATAACAATTTTCAAGTAGACTGTACCTTTAACTAACTTTTCAGGCCTGTTCTCACAAGCCTGCAGTACCCGGGCACCAAAACTGCCTGCATAGCTTTATAAATGTGGACCACAGACTTTTCATTTCATCTGTACTTGCACTTATGTATTCTCTTCTACACACTTTTATAATTATTCTTTATTAATATTAGGTTACTTTGTTCTGTATATTCAGAAATTGAATTTGTCATTGTATGAAATGGAAGGCTTTTCTTACTGTTGATAAGTCTCAACTGACCTTTTTTATTAAAAAGAATGGCAATACATTTGTTTGTTTTCTTTTACAAGGTAGAAGGCTGATTATATGATGTACATTATTTAAAATCATGAGGTACTTTTACCATTTGTGCATTGTTACAAGAGAATTATTGTTGGGTGGGTCTGCTTTCAAATGGTGTATGAACGCATTAAAGTTTATCAACTGTGATATATAGGAAATGTTTTAGTTAGCATAGACGAATGCACAAAACAATATATTATTTGCCATTGATCAACCTGTCATCCAGTAGAATACCCTAGACAGAACAAATCTACAGTGACATGTCTACCAACAAGAAAAAAACAAACGGTGTATGAGATCAACAATAGGAATGCATGATCATGTTAAAGTCATAATTTATGCAAATGTAGTTGATGCAAGTATGAGGCCAAAACAAAACACTAAAAATGTCACTCATACAAAACACAGTGCACACCAACCACATATTAATTTGTGCTTTTTCTGCTTATGTTATTGGCACCATTTCCTGTTTATCATTACTTTCCTTAAGCATTATAATATTATATTTGAATCAAATATTTTATTTCTTAAAAAATAAAACCTAGTTTAGTTTTAACCCTTATGTAAAATGTCAGTTTATCAGTACCAGCGTTTGGGCTAGATTTACTGGCCCCTGGACGGACATGGACAGACATCGCGGCTAGTGGCCAGCAATTTCCTGTCCGCATTTAACACTATACACTTCACCTCATGTGCAATTCCAGCTTTCAATCTCCCGGTCAGAGAAGTTCAGGGGGGATTGAGGAATGCCATTTTACAGTTGGCGAAGTGGGTGATGACTTCTGCTTCTTAACTCTTGGCTGCAGGGTCCCTCATGCTCGAGAAGGTGCTCCCAAGCTTCTATTGTAGCTTCTTAAATGGAGCCTTTTAAGTTTTCTCTCAGATGCACAAAATTCCTGAGGAACAACTGCTTGCATAATGAAAATTTAAAACTGACGTCCAACAAACCGGCCTCTGCACAAAAAAAGGATAGCATTAAAAAATCAACAATGGCTCATTAATTTGCTAAATGTTTATGCTTAGATGAAATCATTCACCATTGTATTAATTATCACTGTTTTCTTTTAAGTAAGATCCTTCAAGAACGATGTCTTCCAGAATTTTATACAGTTGCCTCGATGGGACCTGACTACAATTTATAAAGTGGCAAAAGTATTTTTTATTTCTTTGCTGGTAACACTGATTTGACAACCTATAATACAATCCAAGATACAGCAAGCTGTCTTTAAAGGGACAGTCTAGTCAAAATTGAACTTTCATGATTCAGATAGGGCATATAATTTTAAACAACTTTCCAATTTACTTTTATCATCAAATTTGCTTTGTTCTTTGTTGAAAGCTAATCCTAGGTAGGCTCAAATGCTAATTTCTAACCCCTTAAAGGCCACCTCTTATCTCAGTCCATTTTTACAGTTTTTAACAGCTAGACATATGGATAACATTGTGCTAACTCCCGTGGAGTTACCTAGGAATCAGCACTGTTTGGCAAGTCTGTCAAAAAAACTAAAATAAGGGGGCAGTCTGCAGAGGCTTAGATACAAGGTAATCACAGAGGCAAAAAGTATATTATTTATAACTTTGTTGGTTATGCAAAACTGGGGAATGGGTAATAAAGGGATTATCTATCATTTAAACAATAAAAATTCTAGGAAAAGAGAAAACGGAGAGCAACTCTGACTCAAGCTTATTTGCTAAAAAACAAACTGCGCAAAACAAACTTTTGCACTTACTAAGAACAAAGAGATTCATGCATCAAAACAGTCCTGTGAAGCCTTGGAGATCCCTGATATTACATTGAAATGGCTGTCGATGGTGGAAACTAGCTGATGTCTGTTCCAGATACACGTAGTGATGACCTCAAAGCCTTTCCCCCGATCTACGGTCAGGCTTTCTTAAGAGGAGGATGAATCGGATGAGTAAAATCCTTTCTCAACTATTTTTTATAGGCAATATTATTTTTTTTTTATTATTCTTTATTTATAAAGCACCAACAGTGCTGTCCATGGGTAACAAAGACAGAATTACAGTACAATATGAGACCCCAGACAAAATTTAACAAACACATAAAAGGGGAATTGGGGGCCCTGTTCCCGTGGAAACTTACAATCTAGATGGGTAAGAGGGTGAGAAACAGTAGGTTGGACTGCTAAGGTGGGAATGATGTTAGTGTGAAGTTAGATGAGGACAACTATTAGGCAAGTGGAATTCATTAGTTACTGATTTGGTGATAAACTTCCCTGAACAAGAAGGTCTTTAGGGAGCGTTTAAAGGAGGAGAGGTTGGGGGAAAGTCTGACAGCTCGAGGACGTGCGTTCCAGAGGTTTGGTGCCGCACAAGAGAAGTCCTGTAGTCTAGCATGAGAGGAGGTGGTGATAAAAGATGCAGAGTAGATCATTGTACAATATCAAAGTCCTGCCCCCAAAGGGGGGCTAAACGATTAACCCTGCATCTTTAGTTAAAAACCTATAAAAGCCATCCTATTTGAGCCATTCCTGTTTTTCACGTTGGAAACTCAGCAAGCTGGGTTGCTGTGATTACCCAGTACGTGCCTGATAGCACTGTATAAGTGCTCCTTCAAAATGTGAGTACCCTGTTGTGGATATATACAAGCCTCCGTATTTGTTCTACTGGTACACACAAGCGCCTCTCTTTGTCTCCCCTTGCTTCCTTACAGACGTCATCCTATCTTTATGTGAGGAGAGAGCAACTTCTGACCTTCTTTTCCTGACAGATTTTTTGTCTCTTTCTGGTCTGGTCTGGATCTTACATTGGGACTTTCTGTTTTGAGAGAGACTTTTTATTACATAACTTGTTTGTATTCACTTATTTATTTATTTGAATGTCACTTGATTTATATATACACACTTATTTTTTATTTTTATATTTGTAATATTTTTGCCACTTGTGAGATTTAGGCATTTTTATATATACATATATAATTTGAGCATTCTGCTCCTGAATTTTATGTACATATACACATTTTTTCTCTATATTTATGTGTATATATGTTCATTTGTTATATTTGATATAATTGTTATATCTATATTATTGTTCTAGTGCGCCCCCTATCAGGATCTCTTTAGTGTGTTCCTTGTAGTTAGTAAATTACCATAATAAAGCACTTTTACAAAGCGTCTGTATACAATACAATGCATTTATTTACATATTTCTAAATGTGTACATTAATACATAAAAAAAATATAACATGATAAAAAAATATATAACATGATACAAATCAGCTCATGATTTCTATTCATAACAGATTAAATAAACTAATAACATTCCCTATTTTATACATAATACACCTACATATTTCAAAATAACTAAATCTTTTTTTTTCTTTTAAAGTATTACATATGTGTCAAGATTTCTATATCCAAAAGGTTTCTTGTTTTCATAATGTCAATAATCTATTCTGTTAGCATGGTGATACCTAATTAATGACTTGTATTCTTAAAGAACTAGGGTTATACATATGACATTCTAAAAAGGTTTAGAGAAATAATGTTTAATTAATATGTATTTTATATTATACATATGTTCATTTGCTCTTCTTCTGATTTTTCTTTTGGTACGCCTTACATATAATAGGCCATACACACACAATACAGTTATGATTAATACATTTATAATCTTCAATTCACAAGATTATAAAGAATTTTGTATAATAATAATGCAATATCCAAGTGGACCATGCATATTAAAAGGATATGTTACTCAAATGCTAAATTACTTTAAAAGTGATGCAACATATCACCAAAAAGCTCATTTCTTGTTATGTGTATGTGCCTAAGACATCAGAATTTATGAGGGTGAGCAGATTTAGAACAGCTTGGGTACAGGATGCCTTAAAACTTCTATGTTCTCCATTAAGGTAGAAATGGTTTAAAAACTGGTTTAATTATGGCCTGGATAAGGGGATAATCACTTTTGCAAGATTCATTATGTGTCTGTCAGGAACAAGTTTATTAGCATATATTAAAAGAGGCATAGATACAATGGAGGAAAGAAAAATTCTGCCACTATGCAAATACCTGTTAATACCTCACCTTGAATATAGAGTGCAGTTCTGGGTACCAATTAAACAAAAAAAATCACGATATCTCAAAAATTAAAAAGAAACAAATTATGGTGCAATATTGTAACACAAATCTAATGTGAAAAAATTGTGTCAATTTTCTACTCACATAATCTTGAGCTATCTTAAACTCAAGTACTGTGCGATCCTGATTCACAAAGCTGTCCGGCTCAGCTCTCCCAGTGTTGATAGAATCACTGCTACCGGAATCTGTGACCGTGTGTCAAAAAAATATAAAGAACAAGTATATAGTGTGATAGTTACTATTTTATTTTTTTAATCTTAATTGACTGAGCAGGTATTTTTTATCTGTTTGGTGACATTGCTTTCTAGTATCATCCAATATGACATTGGTAATGCCAGTGTGCACTGCCCATGCACTAAACCAACTTTCCATTCTAAAACTATTTGTGGTGCTATTTAATAATTTGTAAAGTGTTATCCTGGGTTTATCAAGTCCTTTTAGCTGTGGAATTCTTTATGTGAAAAGTGGTCTTGTAAATGTTTCCTTCAGTATCAAGATGGATTGCATCGATATTGAAAATGACTCATCTACAGCAGTTAAAATGCAGGTAATTATCAAAAGATTGTGATCAAACCCATAATTTGATTATATTTTAATATGTGAATGTAAATGAAGAGAAAGACAATTAAAAATGAATCAATAGACAGATATCCATTGAAAAGAAATACACATATTCCTGACTTTTGATTTCTTATTTTAGATGTGGTGTTTTCTGTCTCTAATCTACATTCTGCAGATGTGTATGACTTAGAGAATGATATGACCACAGGAAGCATTTATAGAGAGTCAATCAATAGGCAGAACATGCAGTACATTTGATGAGCAACATTCTCAATAATAACTGACTCAACTTGTATTATCCTTGAGGAAAATATAAATGGAAATAGAACCAGGGGTCCTGTTTTAGAAGAACATTGGAATCAGGTGAGGTACAAACACTTTTCGATTTGGATGTTTAATACGACTATTACAGCTTTAGAGCAGAGAAAAGCAACACGATGCAATTGGGCAGTATATTACGCAAAATGTTTTAAAGACTGAAAAAACAAGGAAAGGTAAAAAAAAAGGTAAAAACAAACATAAAAAAATTATTATAAAATAACTAGTCAAATAATTTCTCACTGTTAACTAAATTTGGAAATTTGACTTTTTTGTATAATGCATTATATAATAATAATAATAATAATAATAATAATAATATGGTATTATTATTATTATTATAACAGGTGGACTTGTAAGCTTGTATTCTTAAGGATGTAAGAACATTTTCATCCATATGATGTTAAATCTGCATTCTTAAAAACATTTATTTTTGTTTAGACATGTGCAACACTGCACATATTATTGCACCTCCTAATGTTTGCTTCATTACATCTCATCACAGTTATGAAGGACAATGGCAGTAAATAATGGAATTCATGTGACAAACAATTATGATTCACAATTGATTAAAATGTTTGTAGAATAAAAGTGCCTAAACCCCTATATTAACAGCTTGTGAGGAATTACACTTTGCAATTATATTCTGTGGGAACCACTACAAAGTATTTTATGCTATCATCATAACACAATCTCAAAACATGTGACTTGTCTGTACAAAAACCATTTTATTCTCTAAAACCAGTAACAAATCACTTTTAAATTTAGCTTAGATAGATGAAATATTAATGCCATATTAAGTTAAAATGGGTACAAATGAAATACAAATACCATATATTGCTATATTTCATAATTCCCTTATTCCCTAAAGTCAATCCTCTATCACAATAACCCTAGCTACTACCTTTGTGACTGCACCAACCTTATCCACCATTTGTTCCACTATTAAACTATTACACCCAAACTCCTACAAAGCAAAACATCCTGGGCGCGATCCGATATAGATCGCAGTTTGCGGCGCAAGCGAGGGAACCCACGTCGCCCGCAGTTTCAGCTCGCAACTCGAGCCATCCAATATGCGGCGCCGTCACTTGCTAAAGTGGCGCAAGTCTCACAAACCAGCGATGTCCAGAAATCTGCGTAAGTACAGATTTTTGGAGTCGCCAGTGACTTGCGCCACGTTAGAAACTGCCGGCGCCTATAAAACCTGACTAAAG
>CAJPDP010805044.1:0-13078 GCA_905336975.1 Bombina variegata variegata
ATACATATTTTAACCAAAATACCATCAGATATATGTAGAAATATGTATTTATGAATAAATAGAACATATTCTGCTATGTGAAGAACATTGGAATGTGAAATATATTATTTCATGACGGGTTAACGCACTTGAGAAAGTGCGATTGTGTTTGTGCGCATGTGTTCGTTTTTCCCCCCATTTTTCATGCTCCGTTGAAGTCTAAAGGGGGAATATGTAAAAGTGGTTGCGATATTCAAAGTTCTGTGTTTTTTTGCGCACATCAGGTTTATCTAACCCAGTTCTCTATTTTATTTGTATACCTGACAAGTTTTTATTACCTCAAAAGAACCAATTAGCCCTGACAACAAGACTACAAAATTAGACTAGATGTGACTGGTAGGTGAACACTTTTTCAAATGAGGTAGTTTTCTATGGTGAGCAGGAAATAAGGGTTAAGTTAGAGAACTGCTGTGTGATATTTTTAATTATTATTATCTTGAAGTTGTTGCTTTCATTTAAGAATAGCTACGCATTGTAGGAGGCAGCATAGGTGGCCTAAGGTTCTATCAGGTGATCTCTGTTGCTATAGTGGTTGCAAGGTAGACATCCAGAATTGATACCCCTCCTTTGAAAATGACCTTAATAGATCAAGCGCTCACTTGATCTATTTAGTGCTAGGGTTACTGTAATCCATTTTAGAACCCCAAGCAAGATAAAATTAATCTAGCTGTCATTATTAAGGAAATCACATTGCAGCTTGCTAAACCACTCATCTGAGTGGTTGCTTTCAATTAAAAGTTTTATCTCTAGGTATTGTGGAAGGTAAAACAGGTGATACCACCTACTTTTGCTTTATATGCCAATTTTGAAAGACCGACTTTTCCTCTTTCAAAAGAGGGCTCATTTGACAAGTTTTATAGATTATTGTATATATACTAGAGGGATATGAGATTTCTTAGGTGAAATAGGGTATTGTGTGTGTGTTGTATGATGTATTTAAGTGATAGGGGGTTGTTTGGAGACTCTATCTCAATTCACCCATACATCAAATACATTAGGTAGGTGATTTACAATATTTGTATATACACATTCACACCTGGTTGAACATTTCTACTAGTAATAAACTTTAGTTTTTTTTTTCTATGATTAACACTGAGTAGATTAGTAATAAACATGTGGATAGATATATAGATGGATGGATAGACTGGAAAGTATGTTAGTCCAGCATTAGTCAGTGTTAGCGAACGAGTAAGAAATGGTAAAAAAATTTTTTATTAAAATAAGCTAAAAAAAACACTCATAGCCCTTAATTTAAATAGGAGTTACAAAAGGTATGTTACCTTTGTATCTCAACCCTGTCTAACCTCAGACTGATGTTATCCTATTTCTACCATATTTTTAATTACAGCTTCTGAAAATGCACAACATACAATTAACAGGAGAAGGATGTGGTTATGGTTACTACGGCAGTAGGTGGTAGAAATACAGACCTTGGTATGACTAGGTCTTATTCTAAAACTGGGTGAGTCCATGGGAGATGAACCCTCACTAATGTGTATCATGTAACTAATCAAGGTATCCTGTATGATGATTGTTTTAAAGGCCCCTGATTTATGAAAGCATATTGAAAAACAGAATGAAAGTTATTCCACTTTGTTACACAAGTTCACATAAACTGCCAAAAGCCATTTCACAGTTACTCCATCATAAATAGCTTTATGCCTCTCAGAGAAGTAAAGTCTAGCAATACAAGTAGCTATACTCTGATTAAATCATTACAATAACAGAATCAGAACAAAAATAGTACACATTTAACATTCTAAATTATATAAGGAATGTAACAAAGCATGCAAAAAAACAATCAAATTAGCCAAAATTGGAAACAAAAGATTAATTGCAAAGGATTCTAAATCAAACCCTAAAAGGTTTTTTAAGTACATAAATGGCAAAAATCTAAGACGGAAAATATGGGTACATTAAAATGTGTGTAGGGTAGCATGATTAACAGTGACAGGGAGAAAACTGAGGTATTAAACCAGTTCTTTTATTTAGTATACACAAGAGAGGAACCAGTGAGAGATACTTTGAAACAAACTAGAACATACAAGTCCATACTATTAACTGGGTTATCTCTAGAGGATATCGGAAAAAAAAATAATAATATTAAGGTAAATAAAACTCCAGGCCCAGATGGAATACACCCAAGGGTTTTACGGGAACTGTTATAGCCGTAACTCTACTCAAGACTCATTATCCTCAGGCATAGTACCCTAGGACTGGTGTTAAGTTGATGTGGTGCCACTTTTTAAAAAGGGAAACCGGGCTGATCCAGGAAGCTATAGAGCAGTTTGTCTGACATCAATAGTGGGGAAGATACTTAAAGAGATCATAAGGGATTATATTGATGAGTATATTCATGTAAACAAGCTTATGAGTTCATATCAGCATGGTTTTATGAGAAATAGATCATGTCAAACTAATCTAATTAGATTCTACAAGGAAGTTAATACAAATATAGATAAAGGAGGATCAGGTGATGTGATATACTTTCATTTTGCAAATGTATTTGATACAGTGCCATACATAAATAGCAACATCTCTATTTTTGCAGATGATACAAAGTTGTGTAAGATGCAGGATTTACAAAAATTAGAATAATAGGCAAGTAAATGGAAAATTAGATTTAATATGAACAGACAACCTATTATTTAAATGGGACTAGACTTGGCAAAGGACTAGTCTCAAAAATACATTGCAGACTTAGAACAAGTTCAGAAAAGGACCACAAAACTAATATGGGGAATGGAGAATTTAAGAATGTGGAGTGGTTAGCCAAACTGGGTCTGTTTACTTTAGAAAAAAGACGTTTGAAAGGTGACATAATTACATTACATAAAAATGTTCAAGGCCCATATACAGAGATGGTGGAAGCTCTGTTTATTCCAAAAAAATTGTTTGTGACAAGAGGGCACAATTTAAGGCTGGAGGAAAGGAGATTTAATCCCCAGCAAGGTAAACGTTTTTTCACGTTAAGAGCAATCAAATTGTGGAACTTATTACCTAAAGAGGTAGTAAATACCAATACCTTTAGATACATTTCTGGCTATAAACAGAATTCAGGGATAAGATTGCTTGTGTGAAATGGGTCACCTTTTTAATGTGATTAATTTAAGCTCTACTCAAGCTTTTATTGTAAGTATATTAAGATTTGTATAGGTTGAACTTAATGGACTTCTGTCTTTTTTCAACCTCATCTACTTTATTACTATTAATCGTCTATATTCCCAAAGCAATTTCACTTGTGTTTCCAAGTGTTTAGGTAAAAATATACAGAGAATAAAGTTAACTACAAATGGGCCCAGACTCCTCACTCATTTTGTTTTCCAACATTTCCCAAGCTGTCTACATTTTTTCCACTAATGCAATTAAGGATGTAAAAAAAGCAACTATTTGGGGGAAATATTTTAAATATTGTTATTGCTACTAATATTATACATATAACTATTTGTATACAGATTTTGTGTACAGGAGCTTTGGATAAATCAAATGTTATATATGAATGAAAACAGAATGGTTTTTGTCAATACTTGCTAACATGGCTATGCTTTCTATGTGCTTCCAACCCTACTGTTTTCATGTAGTTTTTTTGTTGTTTCTTTTCTGCCTTTATCACCTCAAGGATATCAGCTCTACGTAAACTGTGTACCAGGCTTTGTATTTATGTTATTTTAAATACTTAAAATAATTTAAATGTGTGGTATAATGTTGTTTGTTTTACATTCTACAGATAAAATAGGGGTAGATTACATTCCAGCTGTAAGCTTAACAACCAATACTAACAATTTAGAGACTTTAATGTGTACCTTTATTACTTGTATCAGTTATTTAGATTACAGGTGAAATTTGATGAAGCCCTTAGCACTTAGCGTTAATTGTTTTTTTTAGATGTTATATTATAAGGAAAACTTGTACATGAGAAGAGGAAATATTTCCATCGCAGGAGCTTAAAGGGATATAAAGCTGAAAGAAGAAATGCTTTAAAGTAAAAGAGCAATTTCTTATTGCACTGTTGAATGTTTAACCCCTGCAAAAGGGTAAACACATAGTTAAATCGGCTTCAGACCAACAATACAGTATTTGACTGGGGCTACTTAACCAATCAGGGGTGGCATATATGTGTAGCATCCAATCACCAGCCTTGATTTTTCCAGTTGGCAGATGATTTTAACCAGTTTACTGGGTTAACAGTCTCCCTTTAAGGAAGCTTCATTTGTGTAGACTTGGGGTGAAAAAAGATTGATGCTCTTTCAACAAAAAAAAGAAGTACTTTTACTGTTTAATAAAGGGATGGATAGTTTAGTTCTGCTAAGGAACACTTATCTTTTGTATTAGGAATGTATATCTGTACAGGTGAAGTTCTGGTGGATGTTGAGCTTCATAAATAGTAAATGAAAGAATGAGGTTGAGGTATCTACAATTTTCAAAATACTGGAGACATTATTACTGTCTGATAACTAATAAGATACAAATCATCCAAATGAGCATTGGAACTGAACAAAAAATGCCCAATTTCCCAAGTAATTTATTGTTAATCCATATTTTAATAATGTAAATGCTGTGAAAGAAAAATATTCTGTACTGTAGGGTGAAATCTCAAGCTGATCATCTGGGTTTCTTTACCCCTAACCACAATATAGTGAAGTCAAAAACGTGAGCAATTATTTTTCTTTACATAAACATGTGCAATAGCAGTATGACCAATGCATTGATTACATTAAGTCATTTAAGAACTAACTTTCATTGTTGTGCCTTTTTTTTACCAGATCATACTGAAGTAATCAGCAAGAGCGGGGCAGAGCATCATGAAGATCCACAGAAGATAGCAAAACACTCATATTGTACATACTATCCCATCTCCTCCTCTATAGAGTTGCCACAAACTGCATGCTAAAAAAAGGATGCCGTTCTCATTACGGACAAAAAAACTTTTAAGAAGCTAGTGCTGCTATATTATGGAATAATAATATATATGATATGCTTAATATATTCCAACATGAAGTAGTTAACTACCTGATACCAGCTGTGATGTTAAAATGTTAATGGGTAAAGTTTACTTTTTAATATTTTGTATACTAGATCCCCTTAAAAATATTGTCTTACCTCCTGTTATATCTATAGCAGATGTGGATGGTGTGGTCCCCATTATATTGTACGTTTTAAATGATCCAAATCATTTAAAGTTTACAAAACCCATGACTGATGTAAATGTGTTCAGTTGTGAATATTAACTGATTTATATTTATTTTAGCCATTAATAAATAGCCATGAGATTTTTCCCTCAACAGAGAAGACCAAGCAAGAAAGGCACCATCAGATATGGAAATATGTTTAAGCACAAATATAGAGCATTTAAACCACACTCATATATAAGGTGTATTCAAAAAGCTATGTTTAAATAGGTTGGGTTAAACGGAAAAAAAACTTTGCACAGTATGACTGTCATACACAAGAAAGTCTTGAATCCTTTAAGTTGTATACTGTTTTCTAACCAAGACTTTGTAGAAGTGCCTAAATTTTGCCAGAGTACATCAGACGCAAAAAGAATTGAAACTGATGCCAAATGCCCAGTCACAAAGATCTAAACTTCTAAATGTTATTAACGTAGCATGTTGGGTCTCCAGCAAATCACAAGGCATCAGAGGAGGAGTTTTCTGTAATAAATGAATGTACAATAGATTATAATAGTCACTCACAACATTATGGTGACTCTAATCAATATTAATAGACACTTTTAAGTCTACTGAAAATTTTAATTAGACCCATTCTAATGTTGCAGGTGCTTGCAAGACACTGCAGAGCAATGTTTGCAAGTCCCAATAACGTTACCTCTCTGCCAAAGGAGAAATAATTCTTGCTAGTAGAGATGTGCATTCAGAGGTTTTGTGAACCTCTGAAAGCAGAAGGCGGCCCTTTGTGCCGCTCGGCTATTTTCATTCACAATTTAATTCTTGGGCAACAGCAACACGCTAAAATCTGTGGAAATCCAGATATTAGCGTGTTGCTGTTGCATGAGAAAAAATTTGGCAATGAAAATAGCCAAACGGCACGAAGGGTCGCCTTCTTCTTCCGCTTCACAAAACCTCTGAATGCACATATCTACTTGCTAGACCCTTGTCTTGCAAAGGGGTTGAATGGGGTTGGTATTGTTATATTTTTCTTATGATTGGATAAAGAAAGTTGTAACAGGGTTACAGCGCAGGAAAATGTACTTAACCTTTTCAGGTAAACTTTATTTCTCAAAAGTATGAAGATTTATTTGGAAACGCGGCAGAATACCTATAAATAAATCATATTTTAATGTTTACTTTTAAAGTAGGCTAATGATAAATGTATGTACATTTAATATGTAATTTAGTTTAAGGTTTATTTCAAGCACTATTGTACCAAATATTTCATGTTTCTATGTTGCACATTAGTCACAAAGTATGTTGTTGCTGAATAATGGTTATCAGAACAGCTGTTATACATGAATAGTAAAGTGTTAGAAATCTGTTATTTTTTTCTCTTGTAAAACAATATAGTGATTGCAGTATTTTAAGAAAATTTAAAGAATTGAATGTAAACTATTTTTTAATGTGGACAGCCTGCTCTGTAAGAAGGCTCTATAATTATAGAATCAGGTAACATTTTTGCCTTTTTTGTTCCTTTTGTAATATATGTGATATGTTTGATTTATACTCATATATTAAAGCAGATCCTATTATTCAAATAACTAAATAAAATTAATATGGAATAGTGTATTTAACCTTACTTACTTCAATATACAGTTATTGGATTTTGACCAACCTTTAACAGGTTAATTATTGGTCTTACATGGTTAATTTCATATTATTATTTTTTTTATTATTATTTTTAAGTGTGATGTAAAAGAAGATACATAGATTAGGTTTAACTTTTTACTTTATAAAACATATTTTCTTATTTGTAAGGTTTCAGAGTTTGGATTACTTGATCTGTGTTTTGTTTGGCTTTATTTTAGTTTTTTTTTTATAATGTTCTCGAATTTAGATCTTAATTAAAAATTAGACAGATTATTTTATTTTGTGGCAGGTTGTAAAGTGTGCTTGTAAAATACCTACATTGCAGAACAAAAACATATATTTTAAAAACTTTAATGAATTGCAAAACAGAGAAGCCAGTTGATCAGTGTCCAAATGTATTTTTTATATCAATACGATAATCTACAATATATAATCACAAATAATATTATTATTAACTGTCTCTTATAGAAGGCTTTAATACATTGCTTTTCTGTGCAGTGTAGCCTACTCTGGATGCCAGACATTAATCAGAGTCAAATTAATTGAGCCTGTTTTTGACATTGTGAATGCTTACGATAGCTACCACCCTGTAATTTATATTTATATATACTTTGTTATACTTTCCATATTTTATTATTCACAAACACTACGGTGCTTAATATTTCTTGTTTATCTCCATCAATAATAAAGAAGCTAGCTTACCATTTTTTTGAAAGCTGAAAATAAAATATGATTTTAGTTGCATTGTAATACCTATGAAGATTTTATCCTTTTGGGGGAAAAAAATGTTACATAGAAATATTATATATATTTAAAACAGAGGTTTTGAAAGAAATATCAATTATTACGTTTTTTGCAAGTAATTGAAAAAGGTATATAAATTGGTAAATCAAAGTGTTTGTGAATAATAATAAATAAATAAAACAAGACCAAAATCACTGAAGTTACTGGTATTCATACTTAAACGAAAAAGAAAAATACTATTTTTGATCTGCAATGTTATTCTTCAAGGTCTTCTCTCTGTCTGAGGATGTAAAATATTGCAAAAGTTGAATAAATTATTTTGGCGCAGGAATTTTTCTTGCTTATGTTTTTTATATAGATCTGTTTTAAAAACATATTATAGAATTCAAGAAAGTATTGTATGTTGACAAAAAAATGGGGATATAAGTTTACTTTGTATCTATGAATGAGGATGCTTTAATAACTGAATGAATGACCAAGCATGCACAAAAGAAGATTATTTAGATAGTGGCATTTATCTTTATTTTGTTTCTTGATAATTAGTTTATTGAATTATATTTTTTAACAATTTCAGCAACATATATAAAAATATATAATGTATAATAAATTAAAAAGAGTTCTAATAAATATATTAAAAACATCATCCCTGCTCTAAGATCAAATACTGACTGTTATTACAAAACATTAGAAAAGCTATTCAAACAGCTTTTTTTTTTTTTTTTCTCAAATTCAAGGCCATCAGAAAACCTTGTTTTTGCAGTTCTGTAATTGTTTCTCATGACCTTACACGGCAAAAACTTTTCAGATTTTATTCCTTGATAATTTGTTTATTGAATTATATTTTTAATAATTCATGCAAGATGTATTTAAAAATATATAGTAAATTAAAATAGAAAATAAATACAAAAATATCATCCTCCCTGAGATTTCAATCTAGAAAAACTTTTCAAATTCAAATGTTTTTACACAATTTATTAATGGTTTGTTGTGATTACACACATGACAAAAACCTTTCAGATACATTGTATTGAGAACACTTCATTCCAATAAATCAGAAAAAAATGTTCACACCAGTTTCTACATGATTTGTAGCCTTACCAGTGTCCTAAAAATAATGTGAAATGCTGCTAGAGAATATTTTCTGATAGATAGCATGGTGCTAAGCCACTGAAAACCACACAATAATTTGGTTTTCTAATGGGCTGAAATTGCTTTGGGACACAAAAAACCCCACTAAACATACAACTCTTTCTAATGGATTTAAATAGGCCTCTTAGTTCTACATTGCTTTTGTTATTGCTTTTACAAACAAAATTATGCTATCATCCAGTCTCCTGGTTATCACTGTGCTACTCTTTCTATACACTTTATTTATTATAAGGTTAAAAGGGTTTACAGTAAAATAGAAGGCATAAGTACAAATGTCAAGGCATTGGCAAAACCAAAATTGTACATTTTTTAGTAATAGATAAAATATTATTATATTAGATTATTAAATATATTTTAACTGCCATGTTCAGAAAATCTTAAATTCACAGATCTTACACCATACTATGTATTCTAATTGCATTTAATCATCTTTATATTTGTATCAATTTTCAGACATTTGTATGTTTGTGTCTATTTTTGTGACATTCTAATTTAAACAATGTGCAACCATTAGTTAAATGAAAACAAGTAAAACATATCTGGACATTTTTTTTTGTGTTGGATCAGTATTTTATTACTTAAATATTTCAAAAAAAATTACTACTTTTTCACATCCAAACATAGTGTAAGTTGATCTAATAATTTAACCCAAATAATTAAATGGTTCAAAAATGTTTGTTTTGTCAATAAGTCTAAACGAATAGTTGTAGTAATTTTCCTGACATTATTGTTATTTTAAATTAATTGAAAAGCATTTAGTGGTGTGTTTTTGCAGATCTCTACTACATGATAATAGGTACAAGACATGGAACTCGACATCAAATTTTCCTTTGATTTCCAAAAATATTTCCATTTTTATCATATTAAAAAATAAGCATTAGCAATTTGTAATACACAACTTGATTTTGGTAACAGATTAGAATCAAAGGGTTTATCTAATCTGTTGATATACAAAAGGTAGGTTCTATTACTACTAAAGGAACAGTAAACACCTTGTAAATACAATACATTTCTGCTGGCTTGTTACAGAATTTATCAGCCAAGCCCTAACATTTTCAAAACAAATTAACATCTTGCTTGCTGCAGTTGTTTTTCAATGGCCAAGCTCCACCCACCACTTGACTTATTCGGAAGAGCAAATGCAGGCTTGAGTCTTCAATAGCTAGGTTTGATATGGTTATATTGGTTATGCAGTATTAAGGGCATTGTTTTGCAGTTCTAAAGAATGCCTATAAAACAATAAGAAGGAGCAACATTGTGTAATATATGTATACATCATTAAATTGAGGTTTGCAAGTGAACGTACTCACAAAAAGAATAGCACTCTCATGTGCTAGTAGAAGCAGACCGGCCTCTCTGCAGTGGGCCAGCTGACTGAACATCCAGCCTCAGGAACCATCCAATAGAGAGTGGAATCAAAAAGCAACTCCAGGAACGGAACAATACAAAGCAGTAATGATGTGAAAAAATCTAAAATATTTATTAAGACATCATTAAAAGGGAACTCCTCACATGAGTCCCTAAAAGATACATTGTGTTTCTCAGCAGACAACCCGCTGTTTCATCAGGCATATTAATCTGAGCACACAAGTTTAAATACACATCTTCCAATCAGAATACTGCTGTTATCAAAGTATCCAATCACATTTACAAAAGTTACATAGTGTCAAGTCAATAAGACCTAACAAATCTCCAAATGTCAATTGAGTATTATGTTAATGTGACAAACAGAGTGACATACCCCTTTATTTGCAGATGTAGTGCCCCAGGTAACATTGACCCCACTCTCTGTCCTAATAATCAGGTACAAATTTCTCCAAAATGTGTTTATCAAGTGTGCCCCAAAGAAGCTCAACTACTGATCAATCATTAACGCTGCCGCCACACCATCGGCCATTAAAGGGACAGTCAAGTCCAAAAAAAACTTTCATGTTTCAAATAGGGCATGTAATATTAAATAACTTTCCAATTTACTTTTATCACCAATTTTGCTTTGTTCTCTTGGTATTCTTAGTTGAAAGCTAAACCTAGGAGGTTCATATGCTAATTTCTTAGCAAAACTGATCCAAAACTGATTGATACCCCAGACAAAAGGGAGCATTGGACAGTCTCCTCTATTGCTCAATTTAAGGTGAGTATATGTGTATGTGTGTTTATAAACTATATATATTATTACACACACACATCACTTACAGTAGTTAACAATTGTCTATCACCTGGAAGCTAAAGAGCCATCTAGAATACCATGGAGCAAGTCATAAAAGAAATAAAGAGCCAGGTTGTGTGTGTGTAGCAAATATAGATCTGCCTTTTTGCTAATCTCATGTATACACCACACAGTTTATTGTAAGTAACCATATTTGCTACTCAATGGAAGGTTTATCCTACTTTGCCAGGTTCCAGATATTGCTGCGGCCATCTAGTTTTTTTGAGGCACCAAACCCCAAAACTCTGATTTTCTTTAAGTTTATCTTTTCTCTCCGCTTGGTCCTTCTCACTGCCTATGTATTTTTTTTTTATTGCTTGACTAATTGCATATTTCTCCCACCTTTAGTCTGTCCACTGACAATGTAGAGTGCGTTTATAGGCCCATTACACTGATTTGTTTTGTTTTTTGCTTAGGTATTTCATACAGAAAAAGTGTAGTACCGTGTTAGCCAGTGCTTAGAAGAAAGCAAAAATCCTTTTCCCAAATATAACGGAATCAATGTGCAGATGATGCCTTTAATTGCTAAGTAATAGGGAGTACACTTGCTTGCTTTCAGGACACTGAGAGGCCGCCTAATGGAAGGACCCCGCATACTTAACGCTTTCATTTGTATTTCTTATTTGTTAGCCATTAAAGGTATCACCTGTTGAACACTTTTGTCATTTTTTTGCAAAAGGCTTGGATACTTCAAAGCAGTGACATAGTTATGTTTGGGATTATGAGGCTGCCAACTAGGGAGGCAAATATAAAGGACAGCAGACTAATCAGCTAGTACTGAACTTTGACATCTAAATATAAAAACAATTCAGCTAATTCTTAATTGGATTTCCTTTGGAAAAAAAGCAATTCAACCCCCATGATTGTAGGTTCCCTAATGACTAGAAAGCTGTCAATTAGAAGGAAATAAGACGAGCGGGAGGA
The DNA here is from genome assembly GCA_905336975.1 of Bombina variegata variegata. Classification (NCBI taxonomy): domain Eukaryota; kingdom Metazoa; phylum Chordata; class Amphibia; order Anura; family Bombinatoridae; genus Bombina; species Bombina variegata. The sequence goes on from CAJPDP010805044.1 coordinate 11,824, forward strand.
ATAAAAAATGTGGGGGCAGTGCATTTGATTGATTTAACAGAAGAATAAAACCTATATGTGCCTCTGTTTCTAATGCCAGTCTAAATGGGAAAGCACGCAGTGTGGGTTGGCCAAATGGCCTTAAGCATATAATTATTTATTGTATAGTGAGACACAGAGCGATATTACATGACCTCTGTAACCCTTTCTGCAGGCAAAGTTACAATAAAGATAAGCAGCTTTATAATTCATCTGTGACCCTGGGGTGAAAATATCCAAGCTTACCACATAAGGAAAAAAAAAAAGCAGATCTTTAATTACACAGATATTAGTCATATTTAACATAGCAGATAAAACACATAGAAGTCTGTGGTGGAAATGCCTTGTATTGTATTGCAGTGTGTATCACATTATAAAGCTGTCATGTAGCTATGACTACGTGAGATTCCAAGAACTTAGCTTCATGACCAAAGATTCATATTTGATGGTTTAGTATTGGACAGTCAGTGGAGTGCAGACATTCCAAGTATTGCAAAATTAAAGGGACATAAAAGTCAATAGTATGTGGGCATAACTCCCAACATTTGTGGATGACAATGAGGGATACAGGAGGTTGATAGAAGCTTGTCACCATTTTGTGGGTGGAGCCGTGCTGGGAAGGGAGGGATCATGGTTGGTTAGTGGGTGGGTTGTGGGTGTGTTAGGGCAGTTTCTTGGTGTTCCATGGGTGTGGGAAATTCTGTAAAGAGGGAGATATGGCTGTCACAGAGGGACATGGCTCAGAATCAGGGATTGTCCCTCTCAAATAGAGACATTTAGGAGGTCTGTGCTGTCACTTCACAGCACCAGCATTATGCTGCAATTTACTTTGTAGGGTATAAATAAAGCTGTGTTAGCCATCTTTCTTTTTTAAACACTGATACTGGCACCTCTAAAGCTTTAACCAGAAGTCCAGTATTTAACAGGATAGTCCAAAATTTCAACTGGCTGTGCACTAAAAATATATGTGAAAAAAGTATCCCTTAGATGTTTAATATAGGTACATAGCTTCAGAAACATTGTTCTAATCTCATGTCTGATATGGGCATATAACTGACAGAGGCTTTAAAACTATGTATCAAATATGATGGCCAATGTTGGCATATAACTGATTGGGGCCTCAGGGCAGTGGGTCTTATCTGAGGATTCATATGGGTGTATAACTGACAAGGACTGCGGGCAATGAGATGTGATCAGATATCTGAAGTTGGCATATGGCTGACAGGAGCAGCAGAAC
>CAJPDP010805761.1:0-13943 GCA_905336975.1 Bombina variegata variegata
GCAGCACATTAGATACACTATTCATTGCACAGTCTCACTATATGGTGCAGCACATTAGATACACTATTCATTGCACAGTCTTACTATATGGTGCAGCACATTAGATAGACTATTCATTGCACAGTCTCACTATATGGTGCAACGTGTTACTTGCTCAGTCTCACTATATGGTGCAGCACATTGGGTACATTATTTATTGCACAATCTCACTATATGGTGCAGCACATAAGGTACATTATTCATTGCACAATCTCACTATATGGTGCAGCACATTAGGTACATTATTCATTGCACAACCCCACTATATAGTGCAACGTGTTACTTGCTCAGTGTCACTATATGGCACAGCACTTTAGGTACATTATTATTGCACAACCTCACTATATGGTGCAACGTGTTACTTGATCAGTCTCACTAGCTATACAGTGTGTCAATTGCACAATCCCACTATATAGTACAACACATTATGCTCACCATGACAATAAATCATGCAAAGTGTCACCTGCACATCATTCCTACTATGTGGTACAGCATAGTACATGCACAGTTGTATGATGGCTTTTTTAAAATCAGATTTCCATGGTAATGTTTTTGAGGTGCACTTTTTTGTTCCATATATTATGATTACAGAGAGTCATCTCTAGGCAAATATTACACTGCCTTATAAGCTACTACAAGTCATAAACAATAATAAAACCAACATGGGTCTTCAAAACAAAAAGCTGCATTGTGGTGTTATATCAATATTGTGTGTGAGACAATTATCTGCTAGTGACACTTCATTTCATCCGGCATTTTCAGTTAAAAGTCAGAGCACCCTGGCACTCCCCTTCTCTTGCAAACAGTGAATGTAAAAAGCCTACCTAAAAAGGTCTGGTGCGGATATAAACAGCTCTTGTAGAGCTCATTTGAGGGCCTATGTACAATGGACTGCCTAAATCCTAAGTGGTGTCTTTGTGACTGAGGACTTCCTGCCTATGTCCTTGATTAAATATGTTTTCAGTGGGGAAAATAGAAGAGCACTTGACAGGGGGGAAGAGGTTGATGCTCAGAAGGTTAACTGAACTCAGGGAGTTGAGTATGACTCACTGTAAGACATCTTTACATACTATTGGGAGGCAGCCTTACTCAACAGCAGTCACACTAAAAAAAACACACTTTAGAAATAAAACAGTGCACCCACAAAAGGAAGTCTTACACTGAGTTTACCTAATTTCACATATTACAACCCAAATAAGGCACTATCACACAGTGCAGCCATGAAAAGGCTCTCTCATGAAATAAACCACACAAGATGTAGTGTCAGTGTGCAGCATGAAAAGACAGTCGTATCTAGAGTGCACCCACAAGAAGACAGTCTAGCTCTGTGTCCATCTACTAACACAGAGTCTCACTTGGAATTATTGTAAAGGTCCATGCAGAACCCATAGAGAGTGTCCTCCGACTAGACCGCACTGAACATTCCCACTGATTTACAATACTATGAGCACATGCTATGACAATGATAGTAAAAACCCATATTCCTTTTTATAGTCACAGGTATTTAATAGATTCACCCCAAAGTTGCCCTCCTATGATCATATGGGGTTGGGATTGCATAAATGTAAAAATAAAAAAGAGAGAAAGGAAACTAACAGGTAGTAGACATAGAAGTCATATAACTTATCCAAGCCACCATCATTGGCACCAGTTACAAATATAAAGAAAGCCCATTCACAGAAGCAGACATATGTATTTAATATTAACATAATTTTTTACCACTTAATAAAATAATTTAATTGGTACAGGGAGTTGCTTTACTGGTAGGAAATTGTTCTACAGCTATCACATAAGCATCTCCTTATGTGTTGAAGAGGTTAAAACATTATACGGGTTGGCCAGGCCCCCAGCTGAAGAGAGGTATCAAAGAACAGCTGTGAAGTAATTCTGCTAATGATGATGATAATAAGCACATGGCAGGGTTCAGGGCTGGCTGCTGAAGCTTCACTGCTCCTGAATAGATAAAAGTGATTAAATACCCTTGATTATCTCTGACCAATATGTAATGGGTTTACAGCCCTTTCAATTAGTTAGTATTTGCCTAGAACTCATTATTTTGCTTTTCGTTAAGTAAGAAGTCCAGCAGTTCAGTGTTCAGTGGAATTTTCTTTTGGCAAACTGGGCAAAGGGTAGAAACCTTTGAAAAACAAGGAACTTAAAGCCAAGAGCAAGCAGTGGTCATATGTTCATCATAAGGGGCACAACCTGATTAATTTCACCTCCTTTATCTCCTGACCCTTCAAGGTACAGAAATACAATTCCACTTGTTAACAGTACCAATCTGGTGCTCACACATGATCCACTCCAGATTTCACACTCAGCTTTTCAAGTAGCTCACAATTCTGTAGAATTCATAAACAGTCTATTAAGGGTTTAAATTCAGCTGCCATAATCTCATTCAGACATATTTTAGGCTCACATTTAGTCCTCTTAAATATATAGTTTCAGTCTTCCTCTATCACACAACTAACCCTCCTTAGTCACTCGCCCTTTCCACCGCTTGCCTTTTAAGTCTTGAACTGTGATGCCCCCTCACTCCACAATATTAGTGCTTACATAATGTCATATGTATGTAGGCACCTTACACTTGACCTACTTCTATCACACTTAATACGCTCTGGTCCCTATGCATTCTTATTACCTGATCATGTGGGTGTCTACTGTAGTACAATAAATGGAAAATGACAACAAAAATGCATCCCTGTAAATTCCGAAACCTCAGCCAGCAGCACTGCCTATAGTCCTTCTTTATGGTCATATTCATTCTTTTTAATAACTTTAAACTTTGGCATTACTCACTAATGTTTTAATTCAAAATACTCAACTCAACCCAAATCTGACAAGTAGACATGTTTAAGCCTCACTGTCAAGTTTCTTAACAGCTCACATATAAGGAAAAAAAAGGGTTAACCCACAGAGTACACATGCTACACAGAAACCTTTTTGTTAATACTTGTGTATTGTAAAAATGCTCCTATTGAAAACTGAAATGCAAGCATGTGATTTCACTTTTAAGTTTTATGTCCTTACCACTAGCATACAATTGCCCCTACACTTTGCAATCAGATTGTACAAAGGGTTTCATAAACCAGTAATCTATAGTTTTAGCCATACTGCAGCCCCAAAATCTTTAAAGGGACATAAATTAAATCTGTTAAGACAACTGATCCCATAGGCTTGGCATTATGGATCACTAAATAACTTATGAAGCTTCCATTAAACAATCTTATCAAAAACTCTTTGTTGATTAGTTCACATCGGCAGCTTGTTTATAAAGTTGGGATAGAAAGTCCAGCAGACCCCAAAATCCTTCCTACCCTCCTATATAAGACAGTCCCCTTAATAGCTCATTGCTGAAACGCATCTCATAAAATAAAGTCTTGGGGCACAAACTGATCAGAACACAGAGCAAACTGAAAGTGTTAATGAACCCCCAGAGGCAAAATGCCAGCACCTACTATGCCTTGAGCATGTGCCCAGAAATCATTACAGTAAGTTAACGTAGCATTGCTGATTTATGGGAATCTGGTTTCAGACACAAGATCATATTGTGTTGGCCATCTGCTTCTCCTAACACCATCATTCTGTATCATCTGAGAGGGGAATGATTCTACAAAAAGATTATATTCTCCAGATTTACTTCTTACATAGTCAGAAATCACACAACCAGGTTGTTTGTGTGCACATTACACATATGAAGGACAGACCAGAAACTGACTACCAGAACCTTTACCAGAACATAAGCCTTTTACACCTTATTGGTATTTTACACATATGTTGATACCACTGTACTAGCATTACTGATCATTAAGAACACTCCTATGCTTTATTGCCTTCATTTATTTATGTTGCCTACATTATATTTGAAAGGCTGACAGTATATAAGCATAGGATAAGATTTTTGTAAGAAATAAGAGGCAGGTGCATGGACTTCATGGCTGCTTATTGCCAATCATTCAATGTAACATGAAAAATGAATTAAGTCAATGCATTACCCCCAGTCCCACTTCTAGAAGATACAATGTATAACTGCATTTTATAAATTTACATACAGTATATCCTACAGATAGTGCCACCTTATTGTAAAAGAAGGTGTGGATGATGCTGTCAATCACATGCTGTATGAATCTTGTCAATAAACTCTATGAAAAGTGAACTCCAGGCTGCTCATTGCCACAATATTGACTCAAGAGCTCGTTATGTTGCCTCTGCTTTCCAGCAAAACATTCAGGAAGCCTTGTTAGCCTGAGTGGCCAGGATGTATTACTGTTAATTGTTGTCTGCAGTGTGTTATGGCTTTTAGGGAATTATAGTTCTGTTTTGCTTTTATAACACCCCAATTATAGGCAAAATAATCCTGGGTGTTAATCATACGAACCTGACATGAGCAAAGTTGATAGCAGAACAGTCAGAGGCATGTGCATCTTTATCTTGTGAGGGGCAGCAGAGAAAATTAAAGGACCAGGGGGTGTCAATCAGCCCGATCGTACAGGATCGGGCAGATTGAAGACCGCAGCCTCAGAGGCAGCGTAAAAGTTATGGAGCAGCAGTCTTTAGACCGCTGCTTCATAACTGCTGTTTCCAGTGAGCCTGAAGGCTCGCGCGGATACAAGGGGAACAAGGCCATTCTGCCCCTGTTATATCTACCCAATATTCTACTCATCTGCAGATAATATTTATATTTTTTATTGTTATGTATTTCCATTATCTTGTTTTACCAATCTTTGTTTTATTTAATCTATTACGCAGTCACTACCTTTGTATTTATTAAAGGTGGTCTAAATAGTCTGCCAAGTAATCTAGAGTATGTGTTAAAAACCATTTTAGCTAATTCCTGCAATTAAATTACATTTAAACTCAAATGTTAAGTAACACAAGAACATTTTTAGTTTCCTCTTTTAATGACAGCTAAGATTAAATCTTAATTTCTATATTTTCCACGGTTTGATAATTGAAATGCAATGTACCATTCAACACAGATTCTGTATTTAATAGTCTCAGCATACAAATGCATTTATCCAACATGGCATCCTTATGTCTCTAATTTTGATTCACAGATTTTTCAGTATTACCAGAATTTTCCACAAAAATTAAAGTTTACTACTGAATACACACACACCATTTTAAGAATCTGTACACACATTGCTCTGTGAATGCATATTAATATATCGCCATGAGGACTAATTATTTTTACGTTTCATATTAAAATAATGTAGGTGGGTCGAACGGCATCTGAGACCAGGGGCTTGTAAACTGTAAAGGCGAGTATGAAAAAGTAGATCATTAGAATTACATGATTTCCCAGAAACACCCCATCAGTAACTGGCATAGGTTTTGATATTATTGATGGTTATAGGTTGCATTCTATATCATATGGCAAGGAACATTCTTTCAATTTACTAAATTCAACAATTCATATTAGTTTTCTTTTGTTGCTGGTAATTTCTATATACCATGTGTATGGTTGCCAAATCTAAAAAAAAAGCAGACCATTATGCAACATATGGCCTCACTTCATCCCCACCTCATCAATCTCCACCCAACTGGACACATTGTTTAGATTACGGCATAACAAAAATACCAAAGCCATAGGAGCCCCAAGATGCATGTCACAGACAACTGCTAGGTTTAATGGATACAAATGACCAAGCCAGTCTTTAAATGGCCACTTGTGTTGCACTTAAATGAGATGGGGGGGCTTCAAAACCACAGCACAGAACCCCACTTTAAATAAAAGCACATTGAATGTATCTGGACTTGCAGGACTTTAATAGATTTCAAACATAACAAATAATTTCAAACTATATTTGTGTGTGTATTTCACACAAACATATCTATCTTTCTATCCCTCTATCTATCCCTCTATCTATCTATCTATCTATCTATCTATCTATCTACACACACACACATATCAACAATATATATATATATATATATATCTATATATATATATATATATATATATATATACTGTATATGTATAGGTTTATGCCAGCACAACCGTTATACATTTACATATATGCAGAGACACTTAAATATACATTAGATTCTCTGAGAAAGGACATGAGCAAGCCAGTTTCAGAGAAGAAAACAAATTCCTTCCCAACTTTAGCTATGTGAATAGGTAGTTTTGTAGTCTATGTTGTGTTGTCTATTGGGAGAGGAAAATGAGTCTTGTGGGATTACAAACAAATCATTTTTAATTTCATGAGAAGATATTCTGCAAATTGGAGTAGCATATAGGCCCGGTTAATAAACTGCAAAATAACTTTATGTATCAGACATCACAATTATATAATTTAGGGAAGAGGAGTACCATTTAAAAAACAGTAAAATAGCCACACTGTGGCACCCAGGCCTTAGGTTAGATGCTCCTGACAGATAGCAATTCTTTGCTTGAAAGCCCACGGTGCACAGAAAGTATTCATTTTCACTTTTGGACAGAATAACTATTGGTAGTGGGTATGGTCATTCTACAATACATCGAAGAAGACACACAAACAAGAAAAACACAAGGAACCAATCCCTCATAACAAGAAATACCAGGTCCTCGTGCAGCAGGCAAATGTTACCAAACTGTTGTTGTTAGATATGTTTTCCTGATTCTCCTCTCTAGAGTTATCACATAAAATGAAGATTTTAAAACCTAATGTTCAATTGATAACTCACCGTAAGATGCTGGAAGAGCCACGCTCTCATGATGTTTGTTGCTACTTTGGGAAAGATGCCACGTTTCTTCTGCCTCTTTTTTTCTTTGTCTGGGTCATCGTCATCCCCTGTGCCAGGAGAGGCCACGCTGTTATCTAAAACATCCCCTGCGCAATGAGATAAGGGAGCTTCATTACACAAAGTAAATTGTACGTAACAAATCTTCTAGATTGTAATTTTTCCCTCTGAAAGTAATACAAGGCCCTTCTTTTTTTTATCAATTGACAGTCAGGTTTAATTGTTCTGTTCAGTATACCCCAATGATTGTATGTATACCCAGTGCTTTACACGTTATTAATATTAATAGTAATAAAAATAATATAACTAATCTGCTAAACCACGGGGGTCAAATCAAATAAAGAAACACAGAAAATTCAAATTTGGTGTATCCTTTTTTCAAAGAAGATGAAAGCAATCTTGGAATTTTGCCTTTTGAATTTGTTTGTGAATTCATAGAAATTAGAAAACATAACTACTGGTGAAAGTTAATAAACCAATAAACAAAGTCTAATGAATATCCGTTAACACTATTGTATATTGCTACTCCTACCTCAGTTGATTACTTACAAATTAGGCACAGTGTTAAAATATACAAGAATAGAATAGCCTTACACAATTTAACACAATTTTAAATGTATCCCTAGAACATTTTTATTCTGATTCACTTCTGATACAATCTATATTATATTATCTATGAAATTATATGGTGATAAAGACAGTTTTCCTTCTCTACACTTTACAGTGTATTAAATAATGAATCTTCAGTGGATAATAGGATGGTTTACTGAGAATTATGGACGACTTTCAAATATAAATATATTTTAAAAATGTAAACCTTAGAACTACAATAATAGTTATAAGTAAAATTGTGACTTTTCTATACTATATGCATGTTCATCACTGTTCCCCCTGTGCGTTTACATCAAAAGCATGCAGGCACTTGTTTTAATGCTAGTTAAACAAACTAAGCTTCTAGCATCAGAAATGTAAGAGTTAAAAGAAAAAGAAAAAAAGATACACTCATCAACGCTAGCATGCCAACTTAATCAGAAGTTTCCATCACCCAGTCTTGCTCTTTTGTGCTTTTCCCTGGCATTAATTGTGCATTAGCAAAAATCATTCACTTTTAAGAGCCTTGCTTATTTTTTTTGCCCTGCGGCTCCGATGCCTTGAAAGCAATGCCTGCAGGGCATGTGAATTATGTATCTGAAAAACCCTGCTGCAGGGGCAATGCTGGCCCCCGTCTTTGGAAAAATTATACTGCCATGTCTCCCCCTTTTTGGGAAGGCATCAATCAAGACAAGTCGGATATATCACTTGCATGCATTAATATTTGAACTAATAACTTTAGGGGGAACTAATGGGGCAGCTAGGTTTAGGCAAGGATGCAAGAAACTTGTGGGATAATAAAATGCAAAAAAAATGAAATTTAGGAGGACAGTGTGTAAGGCTTGCTCTTTTTTATCTTACACATCATTAGCCTTAGGCCACAGGAAAGAGAAAAACAGAGCATGAGTTAATGCTCCCTGCCGGCCTCTGATAAGCTGCATGTCCAGGGGAGGGACATGTGTTAAGCTACTGGGATCCCAACTAGTAATAATAGTAGAACAGGCGTTAATTAGCCCCAAAAAGCCGTAAATCTCAGGTTAAGTCAGGCACTTGTCCCAGAAAAGCCTAAAACAATAAACTGAGAGTTGCTGCTTCTGGAGGAACGAACAGTAAATCTACCCAAACACATTCAGTGTCCTGTCCTAGTTATGCATTAACTAAAAAACAATCATTTTTGTTGCACCTAAAAGAGGACATTTATATATGTATTGCAGTATTTTGGTTTACAGAAAAATGGCAATTCCTACTGAGATGAAAAATAAACATTTCTTTTCTTATGTTTGTGAAATGTGTCAATGTTCACCAATAGAGCTCTGGACTTTTGTCTTTATTGTGTGTAAAAAATAAACAGCTTTCTTCTTCTTATTATTATTATTATCAATTATTTGTAGAGTACCTGGCACTAGCAGATTCAATACAAAATAAGTATTCTGCATTAAAAATGTTAACATGTTTAATTTTTTTAAATGCTTGACAGAAATGTATTGAGTTTAATGTCCCTTTAAGTGATGATGACACAATGATACAATAAACTGGCACTTGTGTTTAGTGTGGCAGAAATTGTTTTTTCTATATTTTCTTAAAATATAGCTCAGTGCTAATATCCCTGCACCAGGTGTATACATCAGGATGTGGAATGTGAATGTTCGACAAGTTGTAGCAGATCTCTACGAAATCATGGACACCCTTTAAATCAAAATCCTGTTTCCTTTTTCATTATACCTCTGTTGATTTTATTTTCCAAACTGTGAAATGAAGAAAAACTATCTTAACATGTGCCCGTAAAGGGGCAAATTTGTCCATTTACGGGCGCACGTTAAATAACCAGCCATTACAAGTGGCTGGTTAATGTGACCGCAAGCTTGCAGTTTCACTTTCTGCTAGAAATTATTAACCAGTGATCAGATCTCTGATTAATAAAAAAAGTTGCCCCAATTGCCCCCAAAATAAAGAGGACAGTAGAGTATCATTAAATAAACATATGGACATCTTTATTTTTGTTATAAAAAAACTGCACAAAGCAGTTATAAGGGGTTAAAGTAAGGGATATGGAGTGTTAGAAAAGAAACAGCACTGAAAATGCCTTTACATAGACTTGAATGGGGACTGTGCTTTTACTGTAAATATATATGTATATGCTTACACATATAAACACATAAATATATATGTATATATTCATATACATATTTATTTATTGCTGGCCAATGCTGCACGATTTTCCCTCTGCGCTGCGCTATGTGGTTTGTAGTGTATATCGGCATCAGAACAAGGCTCCAATTGAAGCCTATGGAAGCACTCTCTCTTGAGCGCAAGGCTTCTGGGCAATGCGAGGTTGTGTTCATTTACGTGCACTGGTATTACTGAGTGGACCACAAATATCATACTTGTGCAAGCGCAATATTGTGCTCCACTTGTAATCTAGCCCTGAATGTTTTAATAACAAAAATATAAAGACAATCATTTAACACTATAACACTAACAATATAACACTAAATACTACAGAAACTCTTTTTATTCAGCATAAACTTCAGGAAGAGACGCAGATGCACCTGGAATTATGAAAACAGTTTAACATTAAGTAAGTCCATATATTCAGTTCTCCAATTCTTATGCTATTTTCCAGAGCCTATTCTGGCTAAATTACCCAGTCTATAGTGAATAAGTGGTAGAGAATAATACAAAAGTTAAATCGATTACTGTCACTGGACATTCTTAGTGAAGCAAAGCCAATGGATGTGTTTCTGTTTGTGGAGTATGATGATGCTTTACAATAAGCAAGGGCGCTTTGAGGCAGGTTATCTGTATAATTAATGTACCATTAATATGGAACAGGGGACTGCAATGGAGATCACCTTTAAAAACAAAGAATTGATACAGCAGAAAATGGTAAACAGAATTGCATTCCTCTTCTTCTTTAGCAGCTGCACTTACAATTACAGCAGACTTGGAATTCTGCTAGTGTCCTTATAGACACCCTATTTAAATGTGGCTATCTAAGTACACTCCCATGTATACATTATATATTCTCTCGCTCCCTTAACACGCACTTCTTCCTTCTCCTCTGCTATGCCAAGAAATTGCTGCAGGGCAAATTCTCCAAAACAGTAATGGTTTTTGACTGCTCCTTGGCAACACTGGGTCAATGTAACCTGGGCGGACGTGATTGTGCAAAGCCCAGGAGCTGACTGCTGCTTCATCAACTGTTTGTGTGACACAGATGGAGAGTGGCTATTACAGAGCCAAGCTGGGGGGCCTGAGGGATCTGAGGTGTAGAGCTGTAGCCTAGGAGCACTTTGGAAAGCAGCACTTGGAGACAGAAAACATAGATACTGCGTGCATCTGAATGTCTGAGTGTGTTTGATTGTTGTACACTTGCTGCTCACAGTCTAATACATCAGGGCTAGAAAGTTATCTGTCCTTTATACAAGTTACACTCCTAAACATATTTACTGTTAGCAAAGGTTTCCCAAGCCAAGTGGAACGTGTTGCCCAGGTATATTGCTATTGCCTGGGTTATCTTGGAGTTATAGGTAATATAAACAAATTGAGTGTGTGAGCACGTGCGTGTTTGTGTGTGAGCGTATGTTTGTGGTCACCTAAAGTGCAACAAGACTCTCTATGGGGTCAATTTATCAAGCTCCGTACTGAAGTTATGAAGCAGCGGTCTAAAGCTCCATAACCTGTCCGCCTGCTCTGAGACGACGGACAGAAATCAACCCGATCTAATACGATCGGGTTGATTGACACCCCCTGCTAGAGGCCGCGAATCTGCAGGGGGCGGCATTGCACCAGCAGTTCACAGCGTATGCTGTTGGCATTTATCGATGTGCAGCGGACATGATACGCTACATCGTATCATGTCTGCTCGCACATTAATAAATTGACCCCTCTAGGTTAATATTTATTGCAGAACTAAAATGCACTTGCAGGGACATTAAAATCACATGTCTTAAGCACTACATTTTAAAGGGGGAGCATACAAATAAATGTTTTATAAGAGTTTAAAACTGTAATTATGTCCAGCAATACACACCATGAAAAAGGTTCTGCAGATTGTTTATTGTATCACCTCTGCCTGCAATTAGAGCCATATGCAAATGAGGTTCTGCACTTATCTAAGCAATAATTCTGTAGCATATAGCAGGGTCAGGCAAACAGAACCAAATTTAAATGGTATATGTGTTCCTCTCTGGGGTACAAAAACCACACACTTTTTAGAGTTAAATTATAAGAAAAGTATACAAAATAAATAACAAATGTAAATTATTTGTTTTACTATGCTTAATTAAACATTATATGGAGAGGGGTTTATTTATCCTTCCCGAAGTCACTAAAATACATTATTATACCTCTAGCAAGCACCATGGCTGTGCTTGAATCTAAACACTGTAACCTTATGTACTAGGCTCTGGAGTAAAATGAGAAAGAGGGATTGTGAAAGGTTAGAGAAGTACAAAGAAAACTTAGGATGGGGATGGGAGAGAAAGTGACACAAGGAATGTGAGAGAAAGAGGGGTAAAATTTAAAGCATGTCACCGTTATTAGTCACAGCTTTAGATTGGTTACTGAAGAGGTGACCTGTGGTTATCAAATAACCATAAAACTGACCATTTGTAAAGGTTGGAGGCATCTCCAAAGCCATACACATCAGTCTATGGGGTGAGCTTTTGTCAGTGGATGTTATGCCACACTTTTGTTTCTATATATACTGTATACATACATGATCAAGCTGAAAAAGTGAGGCACATACAAGAATGAGGGAGGTAAGTTATAGTGACGAGTGTTGCAGGTGAGCAGGTTGTAGCATGTACTTTAAACACAGAAGGGGCGAGGCAAGAGTGCTTAATTCTGCCTGAACTCCTGAGAGCAAGCACAGATGAGGAACCTTCCCAGGCACACTCTGTCAACACAGAACTAACTATGACACCTTCTGCTGGGGGACGTTGCTTTTTACAATTTGTTTTTATTTGGCAGGAATGCCATTGGTCCCTACTACACATTTTTCTATAGCTGACATTTTCTTGTTCAGTGCGTTTTCTAAAAGTTATTATTACAATTTAAAAAGTAGTAATTAGAACATTGGATTTTTTTTAACTGTCTATAAGAGCAGGACTAGTAATGCAATGACATAGTAGCCTGTAAACAATGGGACAATGTCAGGGGTAGCAAACCATGGCACGCTTGTCTAAGGTGGCATTCAAAAAATGTTGTCATGTGACATACAGTGCTGTTCCTGGGCTACTGCCATACTGTCCGGCATTAGCACCATACAGACTCACAAGATTTTTTTAGAAGATTAATGCCAGTCTGGGCACATGATCTCCAAATGGTTCACCACCCCTGAGTTATGTGTACGTTATCTTTAAACACTAGTTCTAGTATGAAATAAATATATATATATATATATATATATATATATATAGTGTATGTATGTATGTATACAATGATTTATTTGTATCATTTGTATTTGATCCAAGATTTACTTATGAAGGACTGTGTGATATAAGTAGTATTGTACTTCCTTAAAAATCTGAATAATTAGTGGTACAAACAAAAACGTGTTTATTTTTTTTTATTAAGTACAATTGTTAAGTTTAGTTTGTTTACTAGTAGCTTGGATAGTGTTTAGGATCGGAAAGACATGGCATTGATATTTACTCATCATTTATTCAGAGCCTGCTGTGCGAAACAGCTGATACATGTTAGAGTGAAATCTGCCTGTGATTTGCCGCTGACCAGGAGCACAGAGAACAGATGACCCAGTGAAGTTTACATGCAACATTTACGAACTGTGTGGTTGTGTGACATTAAAGGGGAGGGGTGACTGCTTCACCTTATTCAAACTCAAAAGAGAACTGAAAAAAACAGCTCTTCCGAAGCTTACACTGGATTCAAATACCCATTCCCCCCCTCGGGTGAAAAAAAAACTATAAAGGGGGCTGGGGTTAGAGGGTGGAAAAGAAAAGGTTTTATTCTGCTTTTTGTCCCAGACTTTTCAGGCAGCATAAGAAGCATTTAGCACATTCATTCTCCAAATGGGTCGGGAGCTGGGAGCTGCAGGAGGCTGTTTCTTTGTTAATTCCCAGCTATTTACACAGCCTCTCCACTGAAGGGACCTCATGCTTTGCACTAAAAAGATCTTCCATTCAAATTAAACAAGAGAACAGCATAGGAGATAGGAAGGCCTCACACGGTCCCAAAATTATGGAGGCCTCACAGAAATTGAAATATAAAGGCCTTACATTACCCTAAAACTATAAAAGCCTTAAATGAATTCCTCAAAACAGTATCAAAACTATAAAGTCCTTGCTTGACCCACAAATATGAGGACTTCAAACAAACCAAAAACTCTAAGTGACCAACAGTAAGAATACTAGGGGGCCTATTTAACAAAGGTCTGTCGGACCTGATCCGACAGCGCGGATCAGGTCCGGCAGACCTCGCTGAAAGCGGAGAGCAATATGCTCTCCATATTCAGCATTGCACCAGCAGCTCTTGTGAGCTTGATAGATAGGCCCCTTACATTTTACTTTAGGGGGCCTATTTATTAATGTGCGAGCGGACATGATCCGATATTGTTGTCGGCA
>CAJPDP010805912.1:0-11917 GCA_905336975.1 Bombina variegata variegata
GAACATCAAGGTCAATATTGAGACCCAAGGGGGAGAAACTTTTCAACCTATAAATCCACTCTGTCTCTTTTTTCCTTAATTGTAGCAACCTATTAAAAGCTCCTGGGGGTACCCAAACTATAATCTGAATATGGAGACCACGTGGGTCACTACCATGAACTGTTTGGAAATGGACAGGCACACTGTTTTTTATAAAATTTTACTTTAATATTTTATAAATGTTCACTAAATCTTTTACTGGTCCTTCTTTTGGTACGACCAATATAAGGTTACACTTTCAAGATAGTAGATAGACTGCATAGGTGGTCTGGCAATTACATCTATATCTCATACTAAACTGTTCTGAACCATTATAATTAAAAAAAGAAACCCCCTTTCTAACATAGGGGCACATAGTACATTTGTGTTTATTACACTTGAGAGGAAGATTAAAGTGAGGGCAGAGCGAGGGGAAAAAGGGAAGGGGGGAGAGGAAAAAAATGCTTTAAGAGGTAGCCCAGCTGGACTCCAAAGGGGGGAAGGAGGTGTGGGACACCTCAGGGGCCCTGTCGCAATAAGGTATGTGTTGTGTTGTGGACTCCCAATAGAAGATAACCTCCTGGAAGAAGGCCATGTTCCCCGTTTTAAAATATGAATATTCTTCAAGGGAGAGAAGCTCAGAGGTGTTGTGGATCCACTCTTGTAGTGTAGGTGTGTGTGGTGTTTTCCACTTTCTAGCTATTAAGAATTAGGTGCTATTGATACCTATCTGCAACAGCTTCCATCTCATTTTACATTGTTTACCTATCTTGAGATTGAGGAGTGCTGTGGTGTGATGTAATTGAAACAACTTCCCAAGTATTTTCTTAAAGTGTGTTTCTATGTTTCTCCAGAGAGGAGTAATGTGTTTACAACTCCACCAGATATGAGTCATGGTGCCAATTTCCCCGCACCCTCTCCAGCAAGAGGCATTAGCATTGTGGTAGATTTGTTTGATCCTGTTAGGGGTGAGGTACCACCGAAACAGGATTTTGTGATTCAATTCTAATACTCTAGGGGAGTGTGATGACTTATGCGTGTGACGGAATATATTTTCCCATTGCTCCTTCGTTAAAGTGGTTCCCAATTCCCTATGCCACTGCGGTGCAAAGGAGTGGAAAGTGGGGGTGGAGGCAGTTTCCAACATTCTTTTAACAAGTGACAGAGGTCTTCTAGGGGAAGTGTTCAGTAAACATAGTCTCTCAAAATTGGTGGGTTCTCTAAGTAGGTCCCGTTGATGTGGGGATGTACCTAAAAGGTGTGTTATTTGAGCATATTTAAGCCAGTGTGTGAAACAACCATCTGCTATTTCTTTGAGACAAACGCATTCTCTTAATTTGCCATTTCCGGTTAACCTGGCTAAGGGGATTGTGTGCCCTAGGCCCTCGTCTGGTAGAACATTGGGTATAATCCCGCCATTAAATTCCGCGTTTATAGGTATCGGGGTCATTGGTGAGGGGAATGACGTTATCTCTTTCCACTTAATACAAATTTGATCCCATATTTTAAATATGTGGGAATATAAGGGAGAGCATTTCGTGATTGTGGGTCTATTTGCACGTCTAATCCAACAGAGTGGACCTATCTCTTGAATCCCCAAAAGAGAGGCATCTATTATCGCCCACGTTTTCAAATGGGGACAATTGTGCCATTCTAGAATTCTCTGGAGGGCGACTGCATTATAATATTGTAAAATTGATGGAAGTCCCATCCCTCCCGAACCTAACGGTAGATAGAGGAGATTTCTATTAATCCTAGGTTTAATCCCACCCCAAATGAAAGAATTAATCAGTTCTTGTAGCTGAGTTATATAGGTGTTGGGGAGATGGATGGGGGCTGCCTGGAGGATATAGAGGATCTGGGGGAGTGTGGTCATCTTAACAGCTTGTATACGCCCCCACCACGATAGAGGTTTGTCTTTCCAAGTGTCAAAGTCTTTTCGTAGCTTATGTAGTAGAGGGAGATACTTCTGTTTGAATATTTTATTACTAGAGGAAGCAAGGTAGATTCCTAGGTACTTAATCTTGGCAGATTTCAGATTGTATGGGCAAGATAAGCTAAGTCTTGAAAAGTCCCTATGGGGCATATTAATATTGAGAATCTCAGATTTCTGTGCATTTATGGAGAAATTTGTGTGGTTACTAAAAGTCCGAAACTCCGCCAACAATGGACGAATGGATGTTTCTGGGGACGTGAGGAAGACCAGGACGTCGTCCGCATACATTGCAACCTTTTGAGAGCAAGAGCCCACTTGTATGCCTTTAATATCGGGATTCCCCCTGATGTGTGCAGCCAGTATCTCCATTGAGAACGCGAATAAGAGTGGGGATAGGGGCAACCCTGCCTTGTTCCATTCATTATGTCAAAACTATCAGAGAGAGTACCGTTAGCCCTAACCCTAGCTGAGGGCTGCGAGTATAGGCTAAAGACCCTATCTATCATCTTAGGTCCTAATCCGAAAGCACTCAAACATAATCTCAAGAAATTCCAGTCCAGTCGGTCGAATGCTTTCTTAGCATCTGTTGAAATTAATATTGACTCTTGTTTCGACCGACTGGAGTGTTCTATAAGATGAAGACCCTTAATCGTATTGTCACGTGCTTCTCTCTTGGGTAAGAAGCCTGACTGGTCAGGGTGGATTAGTTGAGGGAGAATTTTATTAATTTGTGAAGCCAAGATTTTTGCGTATAGCTTAAGGTCTATATTAAGCAACGAGATAGGGCGATAGCTTTCAGGTTTAGTAGGATCCTTATCCGTCTTTGGGATTACAATGATGTTAGCCTCTAATGCTTGTTTTGACCAGGGTTGTTTATTATCAATGGATTGGAAAAGTGTCGTAAGATGGGGGGATAAAAGTTGGGCAAATTGCTTATAATAAAGGCCTGTAAAGCCATCAGGTCCCGGGCTCTTATGTAATGGAGGGATTTAATGGCATCTAATGTCTCCTGGATAGTTATAGGTACTTCTAAAGTGTCAGCTAGGTAAGCATCTAGGACTGGAAGGGCAGCATCTGCTATATATTGTACACTGGCCATGTCTATGTTTGATGAGGGAGGGGAAGGAAGGTTATATAGCTTGCTGTAGAAAGCTATCAATCGGGTCACGATTTGTTCACTGCTCACTAGATTGTGCCCATCCTCATGCGTTAAAGAATGTATATATGTGTCGTTCTTACGCTGTCTAAGTGTTCTGGCCATGGGCGTCCCTATTTTATTTGACTCCGTAAAAAATATTCTTTTACGACGGTATGCTGCGTTTTGTGCTTCTCAGAATAGTAAGTGGTTAAGTTCGTTCCTGGCCTTTCTCAATCGTCCCATGACCAAATTATCCGAAGGGTTTCTTTTGTGTTGTAATTTTAGCTCATGTATCACCTGGAGGGAAGATGTATACGCAGTTCTCTATGTTTTAGTAAGAAATGCTTTATGTTTTATTAGTTCCCCTCGGATTACTGGCTTGTGTGCTTCCCACAACGTGAGAGGAGAGATATCATGTGTTGCATTAAATTTAAAATATTCCTCTATGTGTTCAGATAATTTTCTGGCAAGTAAGGGATTTTTTAGCAAAGAATCATCCAGCCTCCAAATAAATGGAGATAGAGGGGATTCCGACCATAGCATGGTCTGACCAACTGACCAGTTCTATGTCGGTGTCATTTAATAAGCTATAAGTTAGCTGGTCTACAAAAATGTAATCAATCCGTGTGTAGTTACTATGCGGAATAGAATAAAAGGTATAGTTTTTTTGCCCTGGGTGTTTTGTGCGCCAAGTATCTATAAGGTTTAGGGATTGTAAATTAGCATGGACGCTCAATATTGTTTTTGAAGGGGTTCCACTACGACCAGTGGAACAGTCAAGAGCAGGTTCCAGTGATAAGTTCAGATCCCCAGCTAAGATGAGAGACCCCTTTTGTAGTTGTAAGGTTTTACGGGAGATAGTATTAATGAACCTATCTTGTTTAGTATTTGGCGTGTATATATTGACTAATGTTACTGGTCTGTTTTGAATTAACCCCACTAAAATGATCCATCTACCCCCCGGGTCAGAGTCAACTGATATGTATTTAAATGGTGTTGATTTGTGTATTAAAATACCTACTCCTCCCCTCTTCCTGGAGTTAGAAGCAAAATATACCACAGGAAAGTCTTTGTTGGGGAACTTAGGGGCTGCAATTTGGAAAAATGCGTCTCCTGGCATAAGACTATATCTGCTTTTGATTTTTTAAACCAATAGAGGGCTACCGATCGCTTGGTAGGTGAATTCAACCCCTTAACATTTAAAGTGATCAAGTTAAGTGTTTGAGGTCCCATGAGAAAGCATTAACAAGGTAGATTGTATGGTAGGGTGTACGGTATGTCGGGTGTGATTGACAGTTATAATCGGTGGGTACAGCACAATCATTTGTTGTAAGTGTTGGAGGTCTCCAATAAGGGAAACTTTACTCACCGGAGTGTAGATCAGCTGATGGGAAATTTGGGTCCAGATGGGCAGGGAAGGAGATGGTAAGAGAGAAAGGAGTAGAGGGGGTTGGAAGAGAGGGTTGGTTCTCGAGAAATAAGTTCTAACACTGTAATAACATAAACATAATATTAACATATCAACAATGACAACAATTATATCAAACATATCCATAGAAATTCTCTATGGTAACAAGGAGAAGAACTGGAGGGGAAACAAGTAACAGCTACAACTTTTGGTAGCTGATCAGCTCGCGTACATATTACAGGATGAGATAATAATTGGTAACTAATATATTTTGGTTATCTGACCTTTTTACAGCATAGGGAGGAGAAGGGGAGGTGGAGGGAGGGAGAGGGGGAGGATAAAAGGGAAGGGGAGGGTGAGGGCGAGGGAAATCAAGGATAAGGATTCAAATGTTACAAATACATATTGTTCCAGTCAGTAAGTGTAATAGTAATCACATTTTGGTGAATCGTAACCCATATTATTCCATAAGAAAAGCGAGGTTTAAGGAAGGGAAAGAAAAGAGGAGAAGTCTGTGGAAGAGGATGTGAGAAGAATGGAGGGAAAAAAGAGGGGGAGGGGAGAGGAGAGGAGGGGAGAGGAGAGGAGGGAGGAAGAGAGGGAGGAGAGAGGGGGGGAAAAGAGGGAGGGATGAAGGGGGGGGAAACAAGGAAGAGTATTCAAGTGTTACAACATCTTATTCCGGTCAATATCTACAATACGAAAAACATTTTGGTAAATCCTAACCCACGTTGTACTATAAGAAAAGCAAGGTTTGAGGAGGTGAGAGCAAAGGTAGAAGGTGATGAAAGGATAAAAGAAGAGTGGAGGGAGAAAGGAGGGAGGAAAGGAGGGAGAGGGGAGGGAGAGGGGAAGAGGGGAAACGGAAGAGGAGGGGAAAAAGAAAAAACAAAGAGTGAAACAACAAAGTAATTGAGTTATACTTGCACATTTCTTAGTGGATCCAATAAACAGCAACAAACTTTGAACTATAGCAACCACTTTCACCGAAGTGCCCACAGAAAATTAAGAAACCATATGTCGCTTCTAAGTTAGGCGGCAACAGGGTAACAGCATTTATTAGGGTTAACTCTTGTAGAGGTCCCAAGAGTGTCAAAAATTAGTGAATCAGAATAGACATATCTGTGGTTCTTATCTTCAGGTGACTGTAGCCGCTGACGCCGTGCAAGCAGCAGGCGCTGTCTCAGCAATATTCTTATTCTTTTTTCTGTAGGGAACTGTTGTCCATTCCTGTCTGTGCAGCTTAGGTTGTCCTGATATTTGGGAGTCTTCTTTTAGAGACGGAAGGGATGGCCTTTGGATTTGCAGTCGTCTAGGTCCTCAGGTGTTTTGTAGATGAACGTCTTATTGTCTTTTACTACCTTCAGACAAAAAGGGAACCCCCATCTGTATGGGATGCCCAGTTCCCTGAGGTGGATGGTGAGGTACCTTGTTTATCTCCTCTTAGCCAAGGTTAGCTGGCTGAGGTCTGCATAAACTTGCAGTGGCTGGCCTTCAAATTGAAGGGGAGATTTCTTTCTTGCCACTGATAGGATATTTCCTTATCCCTGAAGCTCTCAAACTTGAGAATGTCCCTAGGGGGTGCAGAATCCTTAGGTTGGGGCCTGAGGGCCCGGTGGTATCTGTCTAAGGGGAATTCAACAGACTCTGTGTTATCCAACAGGACATTGAATAATTTTTGAAGGTAAGGGAGTAAATCAGATGGTTTATCAGATTCCGGGACTCCCCGAATTCTAATATTCTGTCGCCTTCCCCTCTTCGACCTGCTCCTGCAGTTGTTGTATCATGGTTGAGTTACAGGAGGTTTGTTTGATTTGGAGATCTAACAGCTTATCAGTCAGCATTGCATCTTATTCTAACTGAACAATACGGTTCCCAATGTCGCTAATTTCTTTTTTGACTTCAGAAAAGCTAGTTTTAATCATTTTGCCCAATAAAATTATCGAAGTCTTCTTTAGATGGTAAGGCCCTAAGGTCTGCTTTGGTTAAGGGTATGTCGTTTTCCAAACCCTCTTCTTGATCAGACATGTCTGCTGGTGTTATGCTTGCTTTGTCTGAGGGGACTGTCAATCCACTATCTGCAGCTTTGAAAAAATCGTGCACTTTAGTGTTATTTTGTTTGGGGCCTTTATTTGACTTATCTGACCTGGGCCCTTTTCTGACAGACATAGTATCGTCTGTGCTGATGTCAGAGTCAGCTTCCTGTGTGCAATGTAAAATATATAATGAAATGAGCAGCTGCTGAGTTATGTGGAATTGGTGGTTTAATATTCTTTACAGCCAGAGTTAAATATGCCTTTATGCCCAGTGCTGTTAATTCTTTGCTGCGTGTGAAGCACAGTAAAGATGGCGTGTTGCGCTATACTTAGATCCCATATCCACTTTGAGTATTTCAGGGAGACACAACATCAAATTCTGTGCAAGATCAGACAATTCAACCCCTCTTGTTCCAACAGTAGTTCAGCGTCCTTACTAAAATATTTAATAAAGTGATGGGAATAAATGGCTAGCTAATCCACTGTGTCGCATATACTAGGTTAAAAAATGTGGGTCGTCAACTTTCATAGCAAGCAGTCTATTAGTTAAGTGCGGTTTCTACACTTGCACAAGGGGCCAATATTTGTAAAAAGCAACCTCCTACATGCTCAGACTGACCAATGCATTCTTCGGAGGTTCCGATGTTACTCTCTCATCGCGCCTTCCCGTTGCGCAGTTTACATCATGACGTCTCGATGCCCCTGCTTCTACAGTATTGTAGGCCGTGTGTCGTAGGTGAACAGTCCCAGCCGTTACACGCTGCACCAGGAGGGTGTTCAGGAGGCTGTGCGAACACTAGCTACCCACGTCCCATATCCAACAACTAGTGGGCATAAATCTGCGATCCTGTGCTATAAAAGATCAAGAGCAAGCTGATCGAACTCCGGAGCTCTGTTAGCCTGCAACCATCTTGGGCGCCGGTTAGCTCCGCCCCTATCACCAATTTATTTACCCAAAATAGGGTCACATTTTAAAATCCCCTAATGCTTATTTAAAATCTTTGAGATGATAGGGACCCCCTCATTATAGCTGGTAATAAAACGAGTTTGACCTATATTTTCTTTATTGTTACTATTGAAAGATGCAGAAATCGGATTAGGGTGTTGTTTTTTATTTAATAGGTTTCCTCTATCACATTTTACTGCTCTCCATTTTGCTTTATCTAAAATCTCATTGTTATAACCTGTCCTTTTAAATGTATCATCTAAAAAAGATGCTTCCTCATTAAAATCAGAAATGTGAGTGCAGTTGCGTCTGATGCAAATATATTGGCTCACGGGAATATTGTCTTTCCACTTTTCAGGTGGGCACTCCCTGCATCAACAAAAATATTTCTGTCTACTATTTTTCTAAAGTTAGGAACAATAACCTTATTGCTTATGGTGTTAACTGAAAATTTTATGTCTAGAAATTCAACATTAATTGCTAGAAATATTACCACTAAATTTTAGATTAAAATTATTCTCATTGATGTAGTCAGTAAACTCGTAGAGGGTTTCTTCTGTCCCCTTCCAGAGTATGATGGCATCATCAATGTATCTAAAATTCTTTAAAAGGTTGTTCTTAAAGGGGTTATTATTCCAAATAAAACTATTTTCAAAATTGTCCATAAATAAATTTGCATATGAAGGGGCGAAAGTATTCCCCATCGCAGTTCCCTTCAACTGCAAATAAAACTTGTTGTTTAACAAAACGTAATTCATCTTGATTAAGAACTCCCTGATCCTTAGCCTGTTTTAGGAGTAAATCTAACTCCTTAGAAAAAGTATTTGTAGGATTAAATGTGAGACGTTTATATGTCTGTGAGTCTCCTAAAATAGTATAGGCCTCGCTAAGGTAGGCATCTTTATTCTGGATAACCAGACCTCTGCCTTTATTGGTTGCTCTTATTACAACCATTTGTTATTTTTAATGTTATTAAGTGCTTCCCTTTCACTTCTAGTGAGGTTATCATTATGCCTATTTAGATTACATTTTGAGAGTTCTTTATCTAAATCCTGGCATACTAATTTGTCAAAGAGGGACAACTGTTCCCCTTGCATGTGTACTGGATAAAATCGGGATTGTCCTTTAAAGGATGTATGTCTAACTTGCAAATCTTCAATATCACCCAGTGGGTCTAAATTATCCTTCTGATTTAAAGGGATAGATCTGGTTTCCAACTCCAAATCCCTAAGGGTTTGTAGTGAAGCAATATCATTGCCTTCAATATAATTATTGTTAGGTTTATCATAACCGTTATTATCTTTTAAGAAATACCATTTTAAGGTCATTTTACAAATATATTTTTGAATATCTGTATTGGGTCCTTATGTCACAAATGTATTGGGCTTAAATTTAGGGGAAAAATTGAGACCTTTTCCCAACAATCTAATGTCATTATTTGTCAATTCCAAATCAGAAATATTGATGATTTTTTTTTTTCATTTGTTCTAATTAATCCTTCTTCTGTTTCCCCCTCTGTATTCTAACTCCTGCTCTTGTTCCTCATCTATTTCTAAAGCTCTTTTCTTAGGTCTTTCTCTTGTTTCCCAACTTTTCATTCTCTCTCCCTCCTAAGACAAATTTCTGTCCCTGTGGTGATTTCCCAGACCATTGCCTAAAAAATAGGATTGAATTGGTGATTTAGGTTTGGCACCTAATCTGTGCCATACAGAGCCTTTGGAGGTAGAAGGAGTAGCTGAATTACTTAATACCTCATATCTATTTTTATGATAAATAGGGTTACTATTATCATTAAATTTAATATATCCATTAGTTGAATTGGTCATAGGCCTTCTAGGGTAACCTCCATGTGAATGGTTATTAGAATTAGTTCTTCTATGGTTAGACGAGTTCCAATGTGAGGGGCACCAAGGTAAATTGGTCTGGTAATTCTTATTGTGTGCCACTGAATGTGCCTGATAAAGCTGAATCTGGGGCGAAACGCGTAGACTTTTACTATCTACTCCAACAGGAATTGGCTGTTTACAGTTTTACAACATAGGAGAACCTATGAAGTGAAATTTGACCAAGAAAGAGGGAAGACAATATGTAGTGTTGTGAGAAGACACTAAGTTATATAAACTCCCTGAATACGAGGTCTATTTGAGTTTCCAATCATCTGTAGCGCTACAGGTTTTTTTTCCCTACATCTCAGCGATATACCTACTTTCCAGCAAACTGTCAAGCAATCATGATACTGGGTCACTCTGACGTAAGAGAAGTAACGTGACCCGGAACGAGGTGCAAGGTACTCTGTATTCACTATTATATATAACAGAAGAAACACTTGACTGTTTTTTCTTCCCTGCCCTGTGTTTGAATATTGATGGAAATTCCTTAATCTAGTTAATTACCTATAAGGTTCAAATTACTGTTGTGAGATTTACTGTTTTTTTATGTTATTATTGGTCTTGAGATGGCATAAGGCTACTTGCAATTACTCATATGTACATCACTCGTGAATTTTAGAATTACAGGGAGACGTTCCTTATTAAATTGTTCTATATTACCTTTTATATGCTATATAATAAATTGTGTTGTATATTTTAAACACCTTCCAGTCTATTTTGCTAATACATTGTTATTTTATATTTAATATTATTCACAACTATAACAATTGCTAATATATTAATTACACAGTCCCTGCTTTAAGCGCCACCTCTATGATATACATTAAAATGTAAATATTATCAAAGAATAATCATGAAGAAATGTATAAATGAGTGAGGGTACAACATAGTAGCTAAGAACTGAACATTGGGAGAAAATTAATAATTCATACTGCAATATCAATATGGTGTGAGTATTTCTAGGGAGTTAGAATAAACTCAGCGTGCAATATAGGTATTTGACAACACAAAGAGAGTAATTGTTTAATATGATGGTTTAGTCCTTATGGAATAAGCATGCTTAGAAAATGAAATAATGCTAAAGCGAATATGGCAGTGTCATTGATGTATACCCAATAGGATTGTAGATATTATTTTAAATACCTGGGGGTGTTAAACTCGGGTCATGCAGCTTTGACTATGGTGAATTGCAGAAATGCATCAGCTGACCCCTGTGACGCTGCCTAGGCACCTGTGTGTGTGCTGGTTGTGGATACAATGTTGCCGCAAACTTTTTAATGGATAAAATAAAGAAGTGATTTTAAACAGCTCCCCGGGTACGTTTTTCTATCTGGTGTACTTTTGCCTGACATCAGGGTGGAGCTGAGACCTAAGAGGCGTTACGTGGATCCAGGAGAGACGAAGATTGTTAAGCTGCAGAGACGGGAGAAAAAAGGTATTTGGCTACTGAGGGGAGGAGCGGCGGTGTTTATATGGAACTTTGTGTTCACTAAGTGTGACATTAACCATTCTTGGGTAATTATTTTGCTTAAAGCCGTATTAAGTGCCCTCCCTGTGGACTGGAGACGGCAAAACCTCATCTGTATTGTTGCAGTGAATGGATCAAATAATATAGTTGCTTTATGAAACAGAAGGAACATTGATTTTGTTCTAAATAGTATAGCGGGCACACAAAATAATAACCAATAACCTAACCGCCCGCACAACGTATAAATAAAAAAAACCCTAACTGCTCGCACGAAGTATTAACAAAAAAAACACCTAACCGCCCGCACAAAGTATTAACAACAAAAACACCTAACCGCCCGCACGAAGTATTAACAAGAAAAACATAAACGCCTGCAAGAAATAGAAGATGTCTCTGCGCTGGATAAAGATGTCGCTGCCTGGAAGAAGACCTTCACCGCCGGACTTCAGGTTTTTTTTATTTTTTTAGGTGTTTTTTTTTTTTTTTAGATTAAGGATTTTTTCATTTTTTAATGGACAGCAAAAGAGCTGATTGCCCATACAAATGTGTAGCTTAGGTTTTTTTAGACTTAGTTTTTTTATTTTGGGTGGTTGTGTGAGTAGGGGGGTTTACTTTTAGGGGGTACTTTGTAATATATTTTAGGTAAAAGAGCTGTTTAACTTAGGACAATGCCCTACAAAAGGCCCTTTTAAGGGCTATTGGTAGTATATTGTTAGATAAGGAGGTGTTTTTATTTTGGGGGGGGTTATTGTTATATGGGTATTAGATTTAAAAAAAAATATGATAATTTCGTTTATTTTTTTCTGTTCATTTAAACAGGTCAGTTTGCAGAAGGTGGTCCACATTCCCTGCCCTGCAAACCTCAATCTAAAAAAATAGACTGCCCTCTGCACAGGCTTTTCTCCTAGTGTTAGTCTATAATGCATTACCTTACTCACCTTACTTCTGTACTCATGAACTTTACCTATTCCTAAACACTCTCTCTCCCCCCTGCACCTTGTCTCAAAAGCAGTCTCACTACTGCAAATCTGTATCTCATCTTATGTCACTCTCCCTCTTGCTTCTAGACTTGCACATC